>VWZZ01004901.1:1020411-1056070 GCA_013399095.1 Psophia crepitans | reverse complement strand
GGGAAGGGGGGAGGGGAAGAAGACCCCCCCCCCCCCAGGCTCACTGCAGCAGAAAGGTGGAGAAGACCCCCCCAGGCTCACTGCAGCAGAAAGGGGGCCTGGTCTCCAAGGGGACTGTGGGGCCAAGGGACTGCTGGTGAACCTGGAACTCTGCTGTGGTCCTGCGTCACATGTAGAACTAATCCTGCTCACAAGACCAGAGCCAGCTGAAGTGGCATAAGTAAAAGCGAGTTTTGCTGCCTCTCACTTGACTTTCTCCAGCGGTGGGTACAATTTCAGAGTGTAATCAGGGACATGTGGGGATGGGGGATGGGTACAGCAGAAGGAAAGAGGGAATTTGTACTTCAGACTGGTGCAAAATACATCATTCTTTGGGTTTCTTTATACCTTACTCATCAGTGGACTTTACCCCTTAATCAGCTCCTTGCTTGCCTAACTGGAAAAGGAAGAAATCTCCCTGGGTACACTGGAAGTCTGATTAATTTACATGAATGCCCGATGGCTTGATAAAGGCTTATATGTTTCCTTGTGCGCAGAGGTGTCTGCATCCCTCGCACGGATGAATTTCTCAAAGGACTGAGCAGTACAGACAGAGTGCCAGGTGGGATTGAAGCCACATGGGATTTCAAGCCTATTTACAAACCTGATGGTTGAGGAATAGTGGAGAGCACCCCAAAACTCTCACTAAAGCTCATAAGGGCATGACTGACACCGCAACACAAGATTTCTCAAGTGTGGAACATATCGTGAGTTTAGGGAAGCCAGACCGGGCTCAGAGATATGAAGTTGGGAGTGCCCAGCCATGGGTGTCGTTTATAGACAGGGATAACTTTCATTTGTGAAGGAAACTATTTGTCAGCACTATTTTGCACCATCCTCCTTGCATTTTTCACGCTGCAGACTGTCCTATGGAAAGCAATTAAGATGCATTTAAGAAGTGGTATAACATTTTTACGCTTCCAAAATGCATTAGAAAAAAAAAACAAAACCAGAAACCCCTACTAGACTTAATTTATACCATTTTCAAATGAAGTTAAAGACTTTGACTTATACCAGTCCTTATGTCTAGGTCCTGCTAAACTACCATAATTAATCAATAATAGAAGTGAAGCCAGAAGGTCATAAATCATGCAGAATTTGTTCTCTTTTATGACAATAATAATTAAAATCTGGAAAAGTAAAAAATATTTGACAAAAGAACAACGAGATTATGGCTCCCACAATCAAAGATGCCAGGAATACTCTGATGAGGAAATGCATTTTGAAAGAATCTACTGGAAGGCAAGTTGGGCTGCATGTCTTCCCTAGATAAAAGCAGTTCAAGGGGAGTTCCTACATTCCTAATTCTACCTAATATACCTTTGTTCTGCAACAATACTTGGATGACAAAATACATAAACACTACCAATCAGTTAAACAAATACGATCAGATTTTTTCAGCTCCATATTTTGCTTCTCAGAAAGTATTTACTGTCAACACTCTGAAATCCAGTCTCGTGTAATCCTAGTTAACAGAAGTTACAAAAGTGCTCTATCTAATGGTAAACACAGATTCCACTTTTCTGGGGAAATTTCATAGTCCTTGGGGAGTGAATAAAATCCACATTTTTTAAAAAACTCAGAGCAAAGATTTTAGTCACTTGCAAACATTAAAAAAACCCCCACAAATCAACATTTTAGGGACGTGTTTGCAGCTCGGGCACCTGGAGGAGCACTCTCTAGATCCAGAGTGCTTAGCAGGATTTTGAAGACACACCGAAAGGATGGCAGGCAGCAGCAGCTGTGCATTAATATCATATTAGAATTTTCAGCCATAGTTCAGTTAGGGCTTGGGAGCCAGGGGAGGGAGCACAGCGCCCTACCACAGGAGGTGACACCAAGCGTGCAGTTACAGAATTCAATTTAACTCCATGTGACTTGGTGGAAGGTGGAGCAGAACACTTGCAACTTCCAGAAAAGCTTTGCGCTATGTTTTGTTTTAAATTAATCTTTAGCCAATAGAGAAATATTATCATACAGACATCAAAACTTTTTCTACATACTTGAGAAAACAAAGGCAATACTATAAAGTATGGATGACAAATATCCTCTATTTTTCATTTACTGTTCATTTGCAGAAGAGCACATGATTTATGTTATGAATGTGCCAACATTTTTCTAAGTTTAATTTGATAGTTCTCCTGTAGGAATAGGCTAATCTTCATCCATACCCACCTTTAGTAAGATTTATTACCGTTCTTCTGCTCCTCAGTGGCTGACTGAATATTCTATGTCCATCTGATGAGTACGCTTTTCCCAAAATAGTCCATGACCACTCTTTCCTGTATTTGCACAAGAGATGTACTGTTATATTTGCATGGAAGGTGATCCTGCAAAAATGCTTTTCAGTGTCCAACTTGTAAATTGATTTACAATTTGAAATGTGACATCGTAAGTGACATGTCACAGAAGATCTAAGCAGGAAACGTCTTTGCAGGTTCTTAGAAATCTAGCCAGAGTTGTTCTGTTTTAGATTCTGTTTGTTAACATCTGGTTGAGATAATAACCTGCAGCTATTGCTACTCAGTATTCAACATTCTCCCAATATTTAAAGCTGAATTATTGATGATTTTAAGAACATGGCTTCTGAGATACAATTCCACACCATCAGCTGCACCGGGAAAAGAGTAGGAGCTGGCCCTGGAAGCATAACAAAGCATGTTTTGAATGCATAGGACATGCAAAGCCACAAATGCCAGCCAACCAACGCCACATGCTCAAAGCCACATTCAACAAACCAGAATTTCCTCATGCACAATAACGCCTGTTGTGACAAGTAACTAGACTCTTGAGCAAACAGCCTTTAAAATGCATTCTCCTCTCCAGCTAAGGGAATTCTGACTACACAGACACCTTCAACAAGGTGATGCTTTGCATTTTCATTTGTTTTTATGTGCAGATATCTCAAAACAATAATATCCACACAGAACCCCACCCTGGCCCCATGATGCCAATGGAAAAAAACCTTCTTTTGACTTCACCGGGATCGTGATTCAGTCATAATTGATTAATCCTCATTCCATTCCTGTGAGACAAGTGTGGGATATATAGAGATCACTTCACTCACCACCGCAGCATGGTTGTTTCTGGAAAATATCAGTTGTTCCAAAACAGAGAGGAGCCCAGCACACAGTTTGGAACAGGATGCAATGGCCAACGCTATCTCCATCTGGAACAATATAGGAAATACTGATAGCCAGAGTGGCATCACTGAAAATAGATTTTGGCCAGCACACAGGGATTAAGAGCCTTACTTTCCAAAAGGTGCGCTGGGACCTTTAATAACCATAAATAGTCAGGACTTTGTATTTGTGCCTCACTGGAAAGATGGCAGCACTCGCAGTGCAGTGTTTCCTCATACCATGCTGACACATTGCTTCATTACTGGATCATCTGCAGCTTTCAACAGGACCAATGTGACTTCCGAGTCAAACGGAGAGCGACAGCAAAGTCCTGACCCCACTGAAGGCAAAATCACAACAGTACTTGGAACCAGTGGAACAAGGATTTCTCTCCCTGGAAATAGTCTGTGAGATCTGGCAGCAAATTTCCCATCAGATAGCAACCATGAGATCTCTGATACCTTACGTAACTGCCATCCTTAAATAAAATGTATATCTAGTTCATCATTTTTTCCCCTGATTTAATTAGAATCTTGCTTAGTTTCTCAGGTTGGCAAAGTCTTATCTTGCAATATGCTGCAGATGCTACTGCTTGGAGATTAACGTTTGCTTTTTAATTAAAGTTTTTACTCAGGAAGTTTGTAATACCCCCCCAGCAGCATTTAAGACCAAGAAAATAACTGTGCATTATTCTTAAAATGAGCCGCCATAGCATAATATGAAACAATCCCATTCAACGCATCACCAAAAATTACTGTGTGGTTTTCATTTCCGTGTGAGATTTTCTGAGCTTGTTTTTAATAAGCCTCCATCACAGGCTCCATGACAACTTTGCATTTTCCAAGATAACATCTCTATATTTTTTTAAGTTTAGGCTGTTGAGTAGTCGGCATGTTGTTCTGCACTGGTTCCCAGCCAACCTTAGAAAGCAGCGCTCAGCTGAGCACTAGCATGCTAGGCAGCTGGTTGCCACCAGAGCATGACTTCTGCAGGGATGGGAAAGAAAAAGCCCCAACTCAAGGAAGAGGTGAAGAGAGAGACCTTAAATTGGGAGGGTGAGCAGGGCCACGGGAACAGTGGCACTGTGGAAAGATTCTGGGAAAGGAAACTGCCACAGGAGCCCTGGAGCAAAGGTAGAGAAGGAGTTGCAGCAGCGCTGGGGCAGGCAAGGATACTGTGCCTCAACATCCAAGGCAGAAGTCTCAGGAGGGCAAGAGGGGACGCGGAGGGGTGGCAGCCACAGCGTAATCTCCTAAAAGATTATGAAGCCTTGTCTGTTGGAAAGAATGATCTCCAGTCCTAATTTAGTAACAGGAGGGACAGTTATTACTGATAGGAGTAGTGGTGACCCAGACAAGGACCAGCCCCAGCACAGCACAAACATAAAATTAAAAGCTATTCTCTGCCCAAAGACTTTCCTGATTTTGTGTAGGGCAAGGGACAGCGCAGGGATGCCCAGGGGAGTGTGCAGCAGGAGGGAGGCAATGTCAGAAGAAGGAGCAGACTGCTCAGTCCAGCTTTGCAAAATCCTGCAGGTTTCTCTGCAGGGTCAGCCTGCACTTACATCTCAAGTGTAAGACCACGCGGTGTGGTCTCAAGACAGATTGGTATCTCAGGAAAATTCTGGTTTACAATTAAAAAAAAAAATTATTTCAGATTAAGAAGACACTCCAAACTTGAAGTAGAACAAAGCTGGCCTATACTTCAGCCCTTGCTTTCTCTAATGGCCCTTAACCTTAACAGGAACTGCAGAGAACATTCAATAACTGTCCTCAGGTGCAAAGAGAAGAGAAATATGGGAGAAAAATTCCTGTGCTAACAGCTTCTTGGTAAAGCCATCTGGGGGAAGCCGTGTTTAATATCTAACGGAGGGAGCATTACTTAGACCAGCTCCACTGACCTGAGCCTTGAGAGGGAAAAAACCACTGAAATCCTGTTGAACTTCCTTGCCTTCAGCAGAAACTGAACACGCGCTTACACATCTGCAGTGGCTTTGACGCACAGAAGCAGGAGGACAGACAGGAGTGGGGCCTCATTGCACATCTATGTGCAGGGCCGGTGGCAAGGGCCTCAGAGAGGCATGACAGTCCCACACAAGGAGCCTCAGTGCCTGGGGAAGGTCACCATCCAGAGAAGGGAGACTCCAGGACTAAAATGGGAGACTTCCTCTCTAGAGGTTGAATATTTGGCTTGGTATCCGAGGCAACTGACTGGCGTGCAACATGCAAAGTCCATAAGCTATCCAGCCAAGTAGAAATGCTCGACATTTGCTAAAACGGCATAACCACTTCCTTCTGCTAGATCCCTGGTTTTGCAAGGATCTGAGTTTCTGATTCAAACGTACCAGAAATTGTTACCAGATGTGCACATCAGGGCCCTGAATGCACTGACAGGCCTTAATTGCCATGACTAGCCCCCCTGGGCCTCCCCCCCACCCCTGCCTCAGGCACAGGGGCTCCTGTGAGCTCAGCCCTGGGCCCTTGGCCTCTGCCCAGTGCCGCCACGGCTGTGCTGGGCTTCAGATCCAGCTGTGATGCAGCTGTGCTGTGCCTGGCCATGGACTCTGTTGGTCTGGGCAGTGATCCATGGACTGAATTTCTGATTTGTCTTGGACTTGTCTCATCCCCATGAACTCGTTTGGCCGTCTGAGCCTTGCTCAGGTGCTGTGGCGTGAGCTCCCTACCCCATCGGCTCTCCGTCCCTCCCTGCTCCCCGATAGCAAAGAGGAAATTTGCTAAATTCCCCTTCTAAACTCAGCTAGGTGCTCCTAATTTGTATCTAACTTACAAGCTGGCATTTCCATAGTGCAGCAGATTTGAATGTTTTAGACTGGATATGAATACGAGAAATGAGCCCAAACGAAAATTAAATATCCAACTATAAAAGAAAATTGAGTATGAATAAAATCTAGTCCCAGAAACTTCTGCAAGTACCTCCTTTGTATTTTGCAGCTATCTTTACAATAGGCAATCCATGGTAGCACTGATTCATACATCCCCACTTGGCGGATTACTTGACATCTAAAAAGCATTTGAGCTGGAGTTTAGACAGCCTGACGATTATGATGAGTTTGATATCTTAGCATTTGGCTACTCCATTTTCTGACTTCCAAGCAGTTCCACAGAAGTAGGCTTTAACTGTCTGAATATTCCTCCCACTTTTTCTTCTTTTTCTTTTTCCCCTCCCCATTTGTACAGTACCTACGTCTGGGAAGGAACATAACCTGTGCACCAGATGTGCTATGAAAAAAATTCCGCCTGCCCTTTAGCCACAGCATGTGTGCCTCCATGGGGTCTAACCCACCTCCACCCCAAATGAAGAACATATGGAGCACCACGAATGGCAGAAACAAGACTTTGCTTTGAACTGCATTCCTCCTATCAAAGGGCCCTCTGTCTTGCCTTCTTCTTCTCTGTTCCTCTGGGTAATCACGAGGAAAGAACTGAACATTTGGAAAAGCCTCCTGGGGACAAACTCATTTCTAGTGTAACTCTGCTGAAGTTAATGGTGTTGCACCATGGATTAAAATGGCACCATAATATTAAAAAAAACAGAGACAGCATACTACTCTGTAATTACTGTCTAAGAGAGCAAAAATAATAAAAGTGATTCATTCTTATAGACCCCAAAGGGCACAGCTGGCTTAGTCAGTTTAAAAGGTGAAAATAAAAGAAGGCAGCTAGAATGTAGTGATTTTTAATTTGTATATATGTATAAAGATATGTATAAATGACAGTCAGATAACACCACCTCTGCACTCATTTTAAGAACAATATGCTAGAAATATAATTTAATGTGATTCCAAGTTTTAAAAGACTGATAACAGAAATAGCTCTTAGGAAAATTAAAGGGCTTCTCTTATACTGGCATAAATTAGGAATAAATTTCTTCTAATCAAGTGTTACACTGTTGTAAGCTTAATGCAAAGCAATAGGGCCCCACAGCACCAAAACGGTTATTCTGTAACACAATCAAGCAGCAGGAATTGCATTTTTTGCTTCTTAAAAAAGGACAATGTTATTTTTTTAGGTAGTTAACATTTAAAGGTCATTGTTACGGGAAGGAAACATTTCTCGTATTAAGTTCAGTGAAGTTGGTAGAACCAGCGCAGTCTGTTCCTTTATGGACTTCACTTTACAATACCATATGGAGGTGTGTGAAAGACACTCTGAAGCTCGGCAATATTGTACAATGTAACGGCAAAGACAAGGCAGAGATCTGACAGAATAACTGCATGGGCTTCAGAGGCATTTGTCAGTAACAGCTGTTACATCTCCGTCTTTCTTGTTATTTAAGTGAGCTTCATCTGGGCAATAATCCTTTCCAGCCAAAGGAATAATACCCTGTGATGAGAACCGATCTTCCAAGCACAGGAGGTGCTAGAGAAAAAGCACATCTCCAAATATTTCTGCAGATTGGCTAAAGACTATCTCTGCTTACCTATCTCTCAGTGCAATGAATGATCTAGCAAATACTAGGCGGTCATTAGTCACTCAGATGTCCCCTGGTGGTCTTACAGCCTCTTGTGCCACAGAAACACAGCTCTCCTTTAGTGCACAATCAATAACAAGGCTGCCACGCACGCCCTCTGTACCTGCCCTCAGCCAGAACACAAAGTCTCGCTCTCGCTAACAGTGCCAGACATCACCATTTCCTAGAATAAATTATCTGGGGAAATCGGGTTTCGTTGTACAAACAAACCAGGGTTTCACTTACACCGTAACTGAGACACTGAAAAAAGAATGGGGGGAGAGGGAAATGGGCCAACAGGAAAGCACTGGGCAGATTCAGCAAGCTAAGGAAAAAAACCCACCAGTTTTGAACATAAATAAAATTTCAGTAAAATATTATCTGATATATTATTTTCTTATTAAAAAACCCAGCAGGATCCATAACAATCTATGGAGGTTTTTCTGATATTCATTTAGAGACAAATATTCCCTTGATCAGACAGGCCCCAATTACAAGGGATGTCAGTTCCTTAGCTGATTTCTCAAGGTAGACATTAACACAGAAGTAAAAGAATTCCTCCTGTTTAAAGACACAGAAATACAAAAAGTTCTCCTTTTCTCCTGCTACCAAGATACGTGCTGACTTTTCATTAAAAACGCCACAGCTGTCAACCTCTACTGCGATAAAACAACAAACCTAGTCATAAAGAAATGAAAGATTGCAAAAAATATAAGATTTTAAACAAATGTAACTTGAATAACGCTTTCCTTTTGCTTCCTGGTACAGGCTGGTTACCCTGTGCAGGAGACTTCTTTCATCTCCCAAGAAGTGTCCATAATAACAAGGGATAGAAATTAATTTTCAAGTGAAGGTTGAGTATAATGAAAACACGTGAGTCCAGAAGCTGGGGATTTACGTAAAACATCCAACACACAGTCTCGTGGCAGAACAGTAAGAGTTATCAAGACTAAATAATAATAAAAAGAACCGTCATTTTCCATTGTTTCAGGGCAAACAAGACTTTGCTAGTTTTAGTGCATATTCCTTTGTTCAGTCAGGAAGTTCCGTACTACAAAAGCTCCATAAATTTCTGATAGACTAGAAGGAACAACTCTTAGTTTAAAATTTAGGAGATAAGACTTCATCTACCAGTATGTTATTTAACATAATGAAATCCACAGGAAAAAAAGCAAACCCTTTGAGGCTGTACCACACTACAGTAGGCTTCAGAGATGCTGATTACAAGATTGTGTTTGTACAAAAACAACACATTAATTATCCAGAGAGCCTTGAAGTGAGCAGAAAGATTGCAAGAGTGGATTATCAAGTCCTCAGTCTTGACAACACTTGGAGCTAGACCTTTTAAGTACTTCGGCACCTACTAGGTAAGTATGTGCTATGAGAGGCAGTCAGTGGATGTTGAAAGTCCTACTCAGTGACAGTATTTGTTTTTGAGTGCCTTTATTCCTTTAAAAATCATCTGTCACTTTGGGGTTTTTATGTGCAGTTTGAAATTCAGTATAACCTCTACGAGAAATCTTAGGAAATCACTACCTGGATCACGATCTCCTTCTTGATGTTATAACCCACAGCAGGCATAAAGAGGTGTCATGAAAAAGATCGAAAGCACAAACATCATATATAAATACATACGATATATATAATTATGTGCCACTCCGATTTAGCCATGCCCTGCAGGTGTTTTTCTATGCAGAATATGCTGATGAGAGCACCTTAGCAAAACTGTAATTCGTGAAGGACACTGCTCACAGCACTCACAAGGAGCCCATACCTTTGGCAGAATTTATATATATGCTTAGATTATGTATCTGCTTAAATGTATGGATGACTTGAGTCTATAATTAAAGTCCAATATTAAATTAAGTTTGTCTTTTAATGACACATTACCCATGAAATAGCAGACCAGAGCATAAAAAAAAAAAAAAGAAAAAAGAAGTATCTCCCTTCTATTAAGGATCATCTCATGAATTTTATACATTAAATCCTCTGTAGACACCCCTGAAACTGCAATATCCAATGGTCAAAATGAAACATATTTGGGGAAGAAATAAAATCCTGCTTAATTCAGCCCACTTTAAAAGGACAGTAAGTAGAACAGGGATTATATAGGGAAAACTTAAGCTAAAATATATTATTTTTCAGCCTCAATGACAATTTGTTTGGATTAGAACTAGCTATACAGGCTAAGATATTTGCATTAGGCTGTTTGGATTGAGGTCATCATTTCTAGTGTGGAAGTGACAATACACTCCTGCTATAGGTCACACAGGAGAGCAGACTGTAATTATTGCTGTTTATATCAAACAAAGGGCACTTATTCAGGTCTGATATTTTTTGAGAATCGGATACCGCTGTTGCTGGGGTATTTTGTTTCACGTGACGTACTCGATTATCAGTCCCTACGCTTTGCTAGTGACTGAGCGATAGTCTCTAGCAGAGCTTACAAAAACCCATTGCTTTCTGAAAGGGCCCAACAAAAACCCCATTTCTTATACACAGCACAAGAGACCATTTAAAAATCATCGGCTTCGGGGTTGTGGAAACTCAGTCAGCAATGCAGACGTCAGCACAGAAACAAGGCAAACAGGGGAACAGGGACTCCGACACCATTGCTGCTGCAGGAAGGTCTTGACGCCGGGAGGCAACACCGCATCCCCGCACTGCAAACCCTTTGGGCAGCCAGCCGTTAACAACTGCAGTGGCACTTCGTAAATTAGTGATAACACCCAGCGCAGTACCGCAGGGGAGGGACAGTCCGGGACTCGTTTAGGGAAAGTTTTGAAGCTCACGTGTAACTTCATGTTAAAGGCGACGGGTCTAACCACTGAATACAGCACCAGGCCGGAGCGTACGTACGTTGCTGACGCAGGTGCCATCCAGAATTATTCTGGTTTACGCATAACTATTTAGCTGCCAAAAAGGCTTCATGTCATTTTACTGCCCTCACACAGAATTCAACACATCTCTGAGCTTTTTTAGGCCTGAAATACACTTATATCTCATTATCAACAGCCACAGGGCCACAGCTGTAGACACCACATTTGTTTTATCCTTTTCAGTTGCACCTTCCTGTTAAAAATGCAATTATTTCAGGTATCACCCCACAAAACCCGCGTAGGAGCCACAGACAGCACCCCACAAATCTCCATACTATTTATATCAAAGTGGTCTGCGTGAAATTCTAATTTGGGGGGAGCCAACCCCTCCAGCCCAACNAGAGGCTGTGCGGGAGGAGGGTGGTGGGGAGCCGAACCCCGCTGTTCCCCTCAGCTTTTCCCGCGGCGGAGCTCCGGCTGTGAGCCGCCAGAGCTGCAGCGGGGCCCCAGCTGTTGTGAGGGGACAGGGCCCGGCCCGACCCGCCGTGAGGGGAGCGAGCCCCAGCCGTTGTTCAAGGCAGTGTTTGGCCTTTTTCGGAGCAGGGTGGCGGTCTCCCCTGTTACCGGTCCTCCCAGCATGAATACTGATATTAAAATTATTAACCGTGAGGAGAGCAGCTCCCACTGGAGAAGGCTGTAGTGGTATGCGGGGGGGTCCCCAGGACCGGGTTACACCCCCCACCCCGACTGAGGCAGCCGCTGAGGAGCAAAGTTCCTTGGAGACAGCTCATAGTAAAAGCTAACGAGGTTAGCTCAATGCAAAACAGGAGGATGAAGTCACTGGACATCCTGCAGGAATATCTACACCTGCTTCAGACAGATTTACACTGCCTCATTAGGCGGAAGGGGGGAGGCTGCAGATGGGCTCTGGAGACCACCAGACACTGAGCTTCCTGGAGCTGACGAAAGGGCTGTTCAGTCCACAGAAAGAGTACTGTGCTGCATTCCCCATAAACATCCCACTTAACACTAGTCTCCAGCTGCTCATGGGTACAGTGGGGAGAACTGGTCTTGGTCATTGAGTGTATATATTGTGGCTCTCAGGGTCCAGAAGAAACCTGTCTATCCCTTCCTTCCCTCCAGTTTGCAAGGCGAATATTGGTCCTGCCTGCAAATCTTCAGGAGACAGCAGAAGAGCTTAATCTGGAGGTCTAGAGGCAAAGACATCTAATGCTCTAAATTACCCTGGGCTTGTTGAAACATCAGGTGTAGAGCTTTTCTCAGCATCTGCTATCAGGGCCAGACTTACTGATGGACAGTACTTGATAGCACCGATGTCTGAAGGGCAAATGCATATATAGCCAGGTAATTAGGGAAACTAAGGTCTACAGACTGAACACAAATCCCATCTGAGAGGCGTATTATGAGGTAATTTAACATCCTGTTAGGTGCTATCCTTTATCTGAATCAAGTTATTAACACATAAATTATTGTGAATAAATCTGGTAATTTTGCTTTGCTGGCTATGTGTACCTGTAGGGTTTTGCATGGTAATTTGCCTTAGCAAACTTTTCAAGTTGATTATAATAATGTTTTCCCCATCAGGAATGTTTTAGGAGTAGATTGGAAGTGCATTCTGGAGAAATACTTTTTTCTATTAGTAACCCTCAGAAATGTCCCATGTCTTTCTACCACAATTCATCTCACCTAATCTAGGTCTATTAAAATTGATTCAAAGATGCTGCTGTATAATAGCTGACTATATTAGCTATTAATGAGAGTTGAATTTCTCCTGTGTGGATGGAGTCCCTTAAAACCACTCCCTGTGATTAGACAGATCAGTGTCTGCATATCAAGTATAGCTGGCCAAAGTCTGCACGTGGAACTGGAATTGCTTTCCATCAGGTAAGGTATTCAGGAGAGCTATTTACAGTCTTAGATTGTCAAGATTTAAGAGTAAGTAATCTACGCTGTCTGCCCAGAACTTAACTGCTGTGTTAACCCGAGTGTAACTTTTCATTGTCTTCATTTGCATTAAGTGAGTAGCTTATTTTGGTAGCTATTAGTACAATAAGAGTCTTCAAACCCTGCTAAAGCCACCTCTATTGTGTTCATGTTTAAAGTTTTCAGAATGACTTCCTTGGTTGACGTGCCCTTGAATTATGAAAAGATGTTTGCTCATCGATTCACGTCAGATGATAAAGAATACCAAGAATATCTGAAACGCCCTGCAGATCCCCCTCCTATAGTTGAAGAATGGAGAAATAGATCTGGTGGCAACCAGAGAAACAGAGATCGGTACTGATTTCCTTTTTTTTTTTTTTTCAATCTTGATAGTTTCACAAATATATAATTAAATGATCATTTATTTCAGAATAAAGACAGGAATTTGTTCTGTTAATAGAAGTATCTTCTTGTTACTTCACAGGTAACTATGTTTAATAGAAAGAATCTCTGAAAAGTAATAAGGTTTTACATTTTCTCTGTATTGATAGTCAAGTAATTTGCTTTTTAGTAAGGAATGAGCTGGAACCACCGAACGCATTGCCCTGGGGTTTGTTACCACTCAGCTAGTTACATTTTTCCAGAGGGGAAAGATGAGATTTCTGCAAAACTAAGCAGCCTATCTTCTGTTGGATAATAACTGGCAGGAAAATGTGTGAAGGAACAGGCCAATAGTGTGATTATCTGTTGCTAGCTGTCCAGAAAAATGTTTCATTTGTAACCTAAACATTTGCTGTGCTTTGTTAGATTAGCCTGTATTTCTTTTATCTAGTAGAAGTGACCACAAAATCCATCATCTCTGTCTAGCAAGTGCAACATTACCTGCCTACTGCAAAATATTTTTAATTATTTCTTCAGGATGTAATTACAAATTTTTACTGAATTCTGGACAGTAACATCTGATTTTTGTGACTGAAAAACGACGATTACAGCATATAGTATGTTTGGTAATACTAACATCAGCCTTTAATAGAAAGTAGTTAAAGTCCAGTCCAACTAATAATTGGGAAGACTTCTTAGCTAAATACCTAAATAGGATTTGTGCCTTATCGGAAGAAAAGGAGGACAACATTCTAACTTTTTCTCACCCTAGAAGCTTGTCATTAAGCTAAACACAGAATGGGTTTCTACAGATTAAAAAATAGAAGTGATTGTTTACGAGATGTTCCTACAAAACTTTGTGGCTCTTTGAGCTAATCAACTTTTACATCTACACTCTGTCACAAAGTGAACCACATGTAGATGATGTTTGTCTATACCACACCATTGAGATAGCCAAAGAAAATGGCTGAGACACAGCTCAGGTGTTGATAGGAATTGAGATACAACTGAAAAGCCAAAATTTAAACTGAACAATGGGTAAGTACAACTGATGAGATACTCTCTTGAGTATGGGAATCCACAAGAGTAGATATCCACAGCGGTAGTATACGTTTTAGAGAATATGTAAGGCCCAGAACTCCATGCTGTTAGGTAGCTAAATTGTACTTAAGCCTGCGTTGTCACAGCTTTCAGCCATGAAGCTACTAGATTGAACCTGGCTTCAGTACAGCTACGGATGTATCTTCTGGTTGGTTTTTAGATATGGGGTCTGTTTGAATCTCTGTTCAAAGTTCCACCAGTTCACCTAAGGCCTGTGAATACTTTGCGTTAAGAAACAGACTGACCTCCTGTTGCCTACCAAATAGTGTGTTGGGTAGCAGTAAGAAATTAATAAATGATCTCAGATGACTGTAGATGTATTTTCATCAGTTTGTCGTAAAACCGGGTAAGTAATTGGGTGTATAAATGATTACATAGCAGTTTCTATGAAAACTGTAAAATTTAAGAGTTCATTAGAATTAATTTTTAAAAAAATTCACGGTTTATATGAATTTTGACCTTTCTTTTCACTGCAGGTTTCAAGATGGTAGATATTTTAGAGGGGACAGATACAACTGGCAAGGTGACTACAGATCTAATCAGAGGCCAGAAAGAAGTTGGGGTAATAACTACCAGCAGCACAGACAAGGACAGTCATACTCATCCCACTATGGACAATATGGCTACAACTCCTACAACCCAGGGCCTCGTTACCATCCCTACTGATGCTATTTGTGGTTTGAAAGTCCAGTAATGCTGTGTAACTAACTCATTTAGACTTCAGTTTTCTTATTTTGCCACAGTTCTAAAGATAACTGAAGAGTCAGTATTACACTCCATTGCTGTTTATCTGTAGTGTGAATTGAAAAAGGGAATACCTTTTATAGTATATAAAAGCATATTATACGGAGTTTGTTTAGAGTCTGTAGATCTTAGATTAAATTTCTATCTCATATTCTTTTGTCTGAATACATGCTAGTACACTACTTTTCTTCCATCACTGAGGTTTCTCTCTCTTACAATTTAGAAAATACCACGGGTCAGGGGAAAACAGCTGTGGTTTGTGTGCAGCCTGTAGCAGTGGCACATTGCCTTAAGATAGTTCTTTTTGAAAGCCACATACTGTGTCTTTCTCTGGAGAGAATTTCTTAGTTTGGTTTTTGATAGTGAGAAAAGTTCAGTTTGGTTTGAATTTCAGATGTCTGAAACTTAGGAGAGAGATGCTATTACAGAAATATTTTATGGGTTGACGTAGTGTCTGTTGACTCGATAGCTTGAATTTATTTGCAGTATTCTTCTGAAAACATGGTCTAAAAGTTGGAATAAAAATTAAGTAGTTTAAATACGTGTCTTCTTACTGTAGTAGTTCAGTGATATACAAGTTTTACCTGAGAAATTATATAAGACTTAGATTAATTTGTATCATCTTAAAATACATTATGTATGGGCACAACAACTTTTGGAATTCTCATTTCATTAAAGCTGTACGATTTTGATTATAATTGTAATTAGTTTGTATGGAATACTCTGTGCATGTTACAGAAGAAAGGAACCATACCCTGCTCTGTACTTTTTTTTTTTTTTTGCATGAGATAATAGCATAAGCGATGCGGAGTGTTATCCAGTTCTTAGAATTTAAGTTCTGTGGCGTTTTTTAAATATTCACGCAATAAAAGTATAGTTCACATGTAAGGATGTTTCTGAGTATTTCTGAAACCTGCTTTTAAAACATTCAGAATTTTGATGCTGTTGTCTAGGCTGACAGCTGCGCAAGGAGCAGTACTAACAGATAAGTGCTAATACTGGGCAGCTGTTGGTTTAAGATAGAAGAATGGCCTACATCAAGAGGATGAGACACACTGTGATTAATTATAAGTCTGGAGTGTTAATCCGCTATCTTGCATCTCCTATAATAGGGTCAAAGTTCTCCATTTCAGCATTTACATGATGAGCCAATTTGTATCAGGAGAGCAGTGCATTTCTTTGTACTTGACATTTTCTTCAGCTGTTGTACAGAAACAGGTAACCATTCATGCTGGCTGTTGTAAAAGTCATGACATTATGAGATAAGGAGTGCAAATTAGTGCATCTTGATTTAAAAACAAAGAATAAATATAGAAGTCAGTGAGTCTCTCAGCACATAAGATGCTTTTAAGAGCTAAAGAGTATGTTTACTGTTGATCTTAGAAACACACTGTATGTAGGTTTTACATAGTCTGTGATACAAAAGCTGTGACACAGGTCTCCACCTACCTGCTAAGTACTCCTGTTGCCTGCTTTCATATAATATTGTTAGCTCTGATACAGTTTTAATATCCTACTCCCCACAGTATTTGCCCTGAATTCAGTTGTTTAACCTTTGAAATCTTTTAGTGAGAGGTTTGGTTTTCCTTAAGGAGTTCTACTGATGAAACACAGCCTAACCTCCATTAATATTGAGGAACTGTTACACTGAGGGATATAAGATCATGCAAAGTTCTTATCTGTGCACTACAGAGAGCCTGCAAGTTGGTACGGTGGAATTCTCTTTCGATGCAGAATCACACGCAAAGTGACAGATATCGCAGACTCACCCCTCCAAAAAGAGAGCACATCAGTTTCTGCAAAGAGCCCGACGCTGCCAGCTATGCCACGGAAGTCAGGCTCTGCCAGGGTGATGTTCTTCCGTACCATCTGGAGCAGCATCTCGGGCTGAAATAAAGCCTGGCAAAAGGGATGGATTCTGCCTCATCTGTTGCCTTTCCTCAAGCCCAATAACTATTTTATTTTTAGTGTCTTTCAGGTAGTGAATAAAGAATCTACAACATTGTGACCAAGCTGTAGCAGCAGACAGCTGAGGATGGCCTAAGAGGAGGTTATGACTTGGAAGCACACGTTTCATGATCTCAGCTCTCTTAGTCTGAGTTTCTTGACTCTGAGACCCGGGCAGACTCAGGCCAGTGCAGCTTCTCAGCTTCCGTCTTTAAGTTCTTGACTCCATCTGCCTCACCACTGGAGTTCTCAATTCAACTTTAAGGGCCTGTATGATTTACAAATCTTTCCTTTGAAAAATTATGGCAAGAATGTAATTTTTTTTTTGGGGGGGGGGATTACATTTCTAAACAAATGCATGCCTTGCACTGCAAAGGTAAATAGAATTCAGTATATATTACGTCCAGCAGTTTCCACTTAGATGAATTAGTATTTATGACAAAGTCCCGTTTATTGCTTCTGTCAAGCTAAATAAAACCAGTAAGCATTGCCTGCAGTTATGGTTTGCGCGTGTTAGAGATGATAAAACTGAAGGTGGGTAACTTTAACATTTGCAACTTCAAACACTACAGAAATTGTTTACTTTAACTATGCTGGAGATTGCCGGGTAAACACTAAAATTCAGCGTCTGGAATCTGACATTTGCTCAGACATCATTATCATCATGAATAAAATGAAAGATAAATGTTATGTATTAAAAAAATGACTGACGCTTTATCAAGAGTTTGAACGCTCCAGAAGTTCTGAGATGGCTCTTGCAGCAGTTCTAAATCCTGAGCACATAACAGCAATTTTGTGTGGACTGTTAATTGATACTGAAGAATTATCATGCTAAAATACAGGTGCTGTGGCAAACAACTAAGGAAACTCAGGAGCTTTTATACAATTTCTTAACTAGCATTTTAAAAAAATGCTAAAGACTTTCAAATCACTGCTAAGCTGCTCGATACTTGAAGGCAAAAGAAAGTGCATAGAAAAACAAATTTAGTATGATTTGTGAGATACAATTTTACAAGTGTTCACTGCTATTCAACCTCTATTTTATCCTAACTCTGCAGCTGGGAATAGAAATGTGCAGACGTGCTTTGCAAGGTTAGAAGCTGAACTCCTTTCGAGAGGCTCTCTAGTAGAGATTTCAGACGGGGAAGGCAAGTGTCATTTCTGATGCACATATAATCAACATTCAACTTCTAGAATAAAAATTATATTTAATCTCCTACTGTTTAAATATATTTGAATATATTTAAACTTGTATTGTTAATTTGGGAATATTCTGCTTAACCAAGAAACACGTTCACATTTGCTTCTTCTCATACTGAGATGTTAGAAGAAAAATTCGTTTAGTTTCATGTTTAAGCTATGGTTTTGCCTGCCACCACCCCTACTCCTTAGAAAAAAAATAAAAATCTCTGAATTACACCACTCAGTGAATTTTGTTAGCTGATCCAACTTGTGCAGTCACACCTTCTCTGACTCCCACAAACAAGAGGGGGTAGGAACATGGAACAAGAAGGAAGGGAAAACAGGATTGCTTCTGGAGATCAGAACAGTCCAGCGGCTCCAACACTGCCAGGAGAGTAGATGGCAACCGTACTACGGTGGTGCGAAATGATCTTGTCTCTCAAGAGGATTATTTTTTATATTAGGCCCAGCAGGCTGGAATTTATTTTTCTGTTTACTATGGCCTCTATTTTTCTTCAGTAAAGCACGGACTGTACTTAGTGGTTGTCAGTCCTCGTTTGCTTATGCGAAACAGCGATGCCAAAGCATACAGCTCATCCCCTGACTTTGTAAGTACTCTGTCCTGTTAAAATGCAAATTCATTATAAGAGATGGAAAAATTGGTAATAACCATGTTTCCTTCTAAGTCTAATAAACACACAACAGGATAAATCGTATCATCATCCCCAGTGCTTACCTTGTTTGTTATTTGTGACTAGCAGGAATACAGATGGATGTTGTCTTTTTCCAAACACAGAGATGCTTATTTTTCAAATAATACTTCTGCAGCTGGAGCACTTCCTTCCACAAGTATGGGCTGCCACTTTTTTGGTTTTTATTTTCTTTTTTTGTGTATTGGGTAAGTCAAACCATGCCTCACTAATAAAAAATATATCAATAACAAGTATCAAAGCTGCTTCTGCTTATTATTTGAAGAAAACATTCACCTATTCAAAAGATGAGTTAAAGTTAAGAAAACAACTTAGTTATTTGTTACAGACCTACAAAAATAACCAAGGCTCAACCTTATCCGTAAAAAAAATAAATCATCTTCAAGGATTGAAGCAGCATCTTCAAAGTGTAACATGTTACGTGTTAAAAGAACGATTAAGACACTAAGCTTTTTCAAAGCTCTTGTTCAATGTGAGGAAAGACAAATTGCTATTTATATACCCACGTAAGTGGAATACTTCAGATTGTAATTTGTACTGCTGAGATAAAGGTTAAAAACATGAGCATACCACAAGACGTTTCACATAGCTTTTGGTCACCACGTTCCAAGTTTAGCACGAGCCGAGCTGATCCGAAAGCAGATGCTCTTTGTCCAAAGTTATGTCTGAAGAAATGCTTGACACAATACATTTTGTATTGAAAACGTGCTCAAGAAAAAAAAAGTAACAGTAATAACTACCAAGTGCGAGCAGCCCCAAATGATTACATACTCTTTTTACAAAAGGAAAAAATTATTTTTCCATAGCAAAGGCCTGGCTTATAAGTTTTACCCTTCTGTAGTCCTCAAGTCATCTTGATTTATGAATGCCACCGGGACCTAAAACAAAGCACGTTTAAGAATACTGCTTCAGTGGTTTTAATGCGACAAGCATTTAAATGCAGTGTAAGAAACCTCTGGAGTTCAGATCAGTGCAGTGCAAGAGCTCTGTGTGGATGAGTGTTCTCCTCAGATCAAGCCCATGTTATTCATTTATAACTTGAAACGCCTGCTCTGCAGTGAGCTGATGGAGCACCAAGCGTGGGGTACACACCCTCCTCTAAACCCCAGCTACAGCTATACTGCTGTAAGAACATAAAGGAACTTTACCTTAAATTGCTAACATGGGCAAATCCTGTTTCTCCAACCCTGCAGCTCAGAGGATACTTCCATCAGCCAAATTACAATTTTTGTTGTTCTAAGACAAGACAGGAGTTAGAGGATACGTCATACAGCCCAGGCAATGATGGGAAGGAGCACAGCAGAGCTAAAGGAACAATTGTTTCACAGCCGTTTCCTTGTGTATCCTGAACCCTGTCAGGGAAAATAAGTTTGGAGATTTGATTATTGGTTATCAAGTGACTTTACTGCCATGCCACAGCCTGGGGGAGGGAAGAGAAATTCCTTCCTCCTCCACAGGCTCCAGGGACCTCCTCAGCACAAAACAAGCTGGCAGAACATGGACCTAGGAATCTGGAAGCAGTTAAGCAGCTGACTCATTATACTGGCAGAGTTTAAGTCCTTAAGCAAGGTGGACAGATCCAGGGAACGATAAACAAATAGCTATTGATCACATAGCCTGCAGTCTGCGTAAATCCAATTGAAATCCTCTTCAGGATTTTAGTTTTTAGAGACAAACCAGATTTATTGCTAGGTAATAAAAAATCAGCCTAA
Source organism: Psophia crepitans (assembly GCA_013399095.1). Classification (NCBI taxonomy): domain Eukaryota; kingdom Metazoa; phylum Chordata; class Aves; order Gruiformes; family Psophiidae; genus Psophia; species Psophia crepitans. The sequence continues at coordinate 1,035,899 of VWZZ01004901.1, read as the reverse complement.
TCTTACTTCCCTCCGTAGGGAAGTATTAGACAAATTGTTACTACTGGCCTAAAAATATTTTTAAAATCCAGTACTGTTTTTACTCTCTCCTTTCCATCACTACACTGGCACCAGGCTATTTATTTCAGATATATCTGCTTTACAGTTCCTCATATTCTTGAGCACTCCTGAAGACAAGACCTTTTAAAGCTACTTTAAAATTCTAAAATGACACCTTTGCTGCAGTGCCAGTCACTCTACCTGAACTAAAAAGAAAGTTAAAAGGAAAGGATGTTTTCAAAGATAGAACCAGACATGCGTGTTAATTCCCAGCTCAGCTACAAACCACTTTTAATGCTTTTGTGTCTCAGCTTCCACCCACAAAACAGTGGTAAGTCTGCCCTGTTTCCCTCTTCTGAGCTCTGTATTGTGGCTACAAATCCTCCCTGGCAGGGGCTACGCCATTGAACACACAGGTACGGTACATAACAATCTCACCTGGGGTCTGTATGTCCCAACACAATGCATTAGAAACATTCTGGTGAGGGAATTAATTTGTTTGCTGATTTTTAAATAATTTTTTTAACTAAAGCCAGACAAATTATAGATACTACGAAGGCAGTGACTTGATTTAAACACTGCCTTTATGTCACTCCACAGTTATATAGCATAGTATTTAGAGGCATACAGCTGGGATTCTGTGGTCTAGCAAGCTCTCAAAGCTAGACCTGCACTGAACAGTAAGTGATTCTAGCCCTATAGGTGTAGTAGGAAAGCCCTTCAACAATGTAAGCAGCATAAAGACAACCCCATCATAGCTACGAGGTATGGGTAGTCAAATTTGATAGTTAAAATCAAGTTAAAGAGAGGTATATTTAAAACGAGGGGGCAATCTATGCAAACTAGATTCCACATCAGTAAAACTCATGATGGTTACTGCATTGAATGTACTCTTCACTTCTATTTAATTGATTTTAAAAACAATCACGCACACACCACATAATCATGGCAAGAGTGAGTAAAATTCCAGCCTTGTGTAAGCGTTAGCGCTTGACTTGTTTTTAAATCAAGTAGACGCAAAAAGAATCTACCAGAAATACATAGTTAAGCATCTGAGTTGCAAAACCATTAAAGGTAAAGTTGTTCTTTGCACCTACAGCAAAAGAAGAGGAAAGAAACGAGAGTGGCAAGAGGAGTGAACGAGTCAGCTGTGGTGAAAGAGGGAATGTACTGGTGCAGGAAAAGGAAAGAGAAAGCTGACACAGAAGCCACTGCAACGAATGCGTCTTATCAGAAATAAAGTCTTCTTCTAGAAGAGTCTATTGAATGGTCAGATTGTCCTTAGTAGCTGAGAAGATGAAATCATCTGACTGGAGGTAAAAAACACAAATATATTTAAAAGCTGTTTGTGATTGATGAGAACTGGAAGACAAAGATGGCATCACAGTCCCTTGGCAAGAAAATTCCTCCAGATGGCATCTATTTCTCATTAATGCTCTGGGGGAGGATCCTAGACATCCCAGCAGGTCCAGTCGTGATTTTGGATTCAAAGCTGTCCACAAACTCAGCGTGCTCTTTGGCTCAACTCCACTTTCGCTGCACACGCATATGGCACGCAGCAGTGCTACAGGACAGCGACTGATGAATGAGTGTAACTGTTAATGTCTGTCTCTTTAGATCACGCCTTCTATACTATGTTTTAAAAGGCTGTCTGTAACCACGCCACCTAAGACAGGCCTCAGAAAACCTTCTCAGGCTCTTCACAATTTCTGCTACTAGTATGCAAAATTTAAGGATTGCTAGAAAACACTAAGAATTCTAACACAAAAAAAAGGAAAGGAAATCTCAACAAGTGAATGTCAGCTCCTTTTTGGTTCTTCATGTCTCCCAAAGCGAGCATCAAGACGACCAAAACATCAACCCTGAGTTAAGACCATATCAAATAGGTGCACTTTGGTTTCAGTTAGCAAAATCAGAGCAGAGCTTTTACATAGTCTGTAAACGGAAAAATCTTTACTTCCTGTCACCAGCCTCTCTCACTCTGCTGCGATGCCACCATGTCATCATCCCACTCCTCCACACACAGAACATTTGTAGTTGGGTTTGAGGTTTTTGTCCAGTCTAGTTTTAGATGAATCAAGGGACTGATTTTGCCTCTCGAAGCTCTTTGAAACTACTGGAGCTCATTACCTATTTCTTCTTTCTTAAGAATGGCTTAAGTATGGGACCTCTTCCTGCTCTACACCATTTACCATCAGTGTAGATGATAAACCATGGATTGGTTACTTTGGGACAGCTTCATTGTGGGACAGTGTGTGGCAGTGACCTTAGAGTATTTTTGTCTGCACCACTTGGGATAAAAGCATCCAGATCCCTATCCAGGGACCCCAGCAGAGTTCAGGAGAGCCCAGGATCCTTACAGCACCTACCAGAATCTCTACCGAGCTCCCCTACTACTGCTTGCAAGAGAAACAAGTAAAGTTTAATACGGCAATCTCATAGTTAACTACACGAGTGCCTCAGCTTCAACAGCTGAAAGGAGGTTATTTAACAAAAGAAAATGACTGTAGGTGATAAAAAATCATTGCCACCTCACTAGGATTTGTCTGGGTTCATACAGACAGGGCTGGAGAACACTACAGACCTGAAAACAAGCAGAGGGGCCAAAGAATAGAATTTATTTGAATTCCTATGGATTAAGCTGCTAAATAAACCACATTCTTTTCTGTGAGCATAACAGATATAAATATATAGGAGCAGTCAGTCCACTGCAGCATGCTGGGAACCTAAACAAAAGTTATAACGCATGAAGGCTCTTGTGCGTATAACATCTGCCTCGCAACTGGGGTGGGGAAGTGCCACGCTGGGTCTGCGCTGTTCGGAGGCTGACGATGCCCTGCTTGTCCCTGTGACATTGCTGGCCCGCAGGCAAAACTGGAGAGCGCACAATTTGGTAACTGGGCTGATTATCTGCCAGCTGATGATAAACTGCAGATTCCCATGCAGTAACGGCAAGGCCTTCTATTTTAACAGGCAAAGCACTACAGCAGAATCACTGATCTGTAGTTATGATTTTATTTAATTCAATAAATTGTTTACTCTGTCTCACTCCGTTTCCAAGTCAAATTAACACATCACTTCAGGTTAAGATAAGCAATACATCCTGAATACTGATATAGGCCAGAATGTGATTATACTGAAATCAGTTTATACATGCTCGCCGCTGGCCCTCTGTCAGGAAACTGTACTACACACAAGAGGAGGTAGAGGAATAAAACAAAATCAAACATAGTATGATTAAGGAACAATTAAAATGGGTATTTTAATTCACCTTTGTAACCTTCTAAGAGCTTTCAGATTTATATAGCTTTAAATGATAATGATTTTGACAAAAACCATTTTTTCCCCTGTGAAAGTTATTAGTAGGAAATTGAAAAGCTAAAGGAAAATGAAATTGCATTTTTCACATTTGCTATGAGCCTACTCTAACTGTGCAGTGGGAGAGGTATTTATGATGCATGGCATGTCCTTCTCTTTGGATGCTCTCTTCCAATTCCGACTGGAAGCACTATGTGTGAAAGGATCATTAACCAAAGTCACATACATCACCTCCCCCTCACAAATGAACACTGTAAACACTGCAACGGCCAGAGGGACACTGTACCATCAGGGACCAAAGCAGACAAACTAAACTACCCAACAGAAATCTTTTTTCCCCTAAAACTTGCCCATCCCAAAGGAGGGCAAGGCCATGGCCTTGCAGCTGCCGAAAGACTCCTCAGAGCTGGTCTATCTCACCTCCAAAGTACAGAGCCTACACACACACCTCTGGCCCTGTGGGATCCTCCTACCTTAAGTCTTAGAACAACCAATTTTATTACCTGGCTTCCAGACAGATAGCGTTCTTATCCCTTGTATTTACACAAAGTTTCGAGATAACAGGAGCTTTACACTGCGGACACATTATGAAAGAAGACAGGAGACAAATACCACCTTACACTGGCTTGTACAAACCACGATGCTGGGACTGGGTATTGTTTCACAAGACAAAGGGCTGGGTCATTGAGCCGTACCACATAATGTTTTCACATCAGCCCTCCAAAAATTTTGAAATAGCTCATAACCCTGCATAGATTCACAAAGCAATCAGATCCCACAGTGAAAGGTATACTGAGGTGTGTATATACATGTTTATACACACACTGAGGCTTTCTTCACAGTCATGTTCCTGTCTCCGGGCGCTAAATGCAGTGTATCTGACCACTAACTGCAGTCAAAGGCAACGCGCCTCCAAAATTACAGAAAACTAGTTTTTGAAACTGAATTCATTCCTGTTTAGTTTCTCCCACATAAACCTGTCTTTTATATAGCACCCTTGGTCCCTAACACAGAAGGGCTGATATATGCCCCAGCATTTTGGAAATCATTTTAGGTTACTATTTTGCCGTAAGAGAGAGGAATGCAATGCCTGGGGTAAGTGAAGAAAACTGAACAAGATTTTCATCCCCTTCCAGGAGTCTCATGATCTACTTTTAAATCTTTTTTCCATTACTATTTAATGACATTATAATTACTCTAAGTCTCTAGCGTTCAGAATAACCACAAAACAAATACAACCTTGATTATGCTCTTATTATTATTTGTATTACAGTGGCAACAAGAGACTTCGAGCTTTACCCCAGGAACAGAGGAGTGTGCATCTCGAAGAATCCACACCTAATCTAGAATGAGAATTTGTAGGTTATTACAAATAGAAAAGACTGGGAGAAAGGGACAAAACACAGAGGTTGCTATACCTAGTTTATATGCTCTTATTTTCTTACTTTAGAAGTCTGACATTCTTTGGAAAAGATTCTGTCCTTCATGAAACTGGACACAAAGATAATCAGCAGTCCTAGTCTCTAGAATTGGCTCAAACCTTCCTATTTAGGACAAGTTCTTTTCTAAAATGCTTAAATACAGCTATCTCCCCTGCTGCCAGTCCAACGTTCAAAGCAGTCTTGATAGCTTACTCTCTGCTGCCAAACCTGCCTCCAGTCACACTTTTCTGTGGCAACTAAGAAGTCACAGATTTATTTATCCTCTAAAACTGTGGGCTGTATTTATCCTCTAAAACTGAACTGGCATGCAGCAGCAGACCGACGGCTCCTTTGTGCAGAAAGCACATCATTCTGGAAGAAACAAAGACGGGTGTCTCTTCTGCTCAATGCCGTTCACAGACAGTAAAATGAAAGAAAACAAGTGTTTGATTTACCCTCTCACACACTACACTACTGAATGAGTCAGTTAATCAGAAGACCTGATTGTACCATTCCCCAGTGATTTCACTTAAACCTTGAAGTGTCATCCCCTTTCGGTATTTGTACTTTTTCAACAGTGGAAATTAATACAGCAGAGGGGCTAGGTCTAACATTCAGAGATGAAAGACAACGCTGACTGGAACGAATTTCTCAGAGTTCAAATTTCTAATTACAGTCTTCATGCTTTCTTTTCTGACACAGAAATAGAAGACAGTGTCTGATATTTTGAACCAATTTTTAATACAGTTCAGCTATCCTCCCCTGCAGAGCAAACTCGCACGGTATCTACTAACCTGAATGAGCATTTCTGGCAGCAGCTCCTCCCTCTGCAAAAGGCTGGAGGCTGGGCTCCCAGGGCTGCCAGTTTAACGTAATGGAAACCTGTGGGAGACTTCACAACACTTTGGATGAAGCTCTGCAGATAAGACAAGACCCTGGGAGCTGCAGTTGGCCAACTCCGATGTTCAGCAAATGTGCCAGCCTCTCACAGCAATTACAAAGCGTTAGTCCTGACTTGCTGTGACGGATAATAGTTCAGTCATTTCCAGTGTCCAAAATGAAAAAATACGGGCAAACTGTAGCTGCCTTTGTAGAATCAATTTACTTAAATTTGATAGGAAGGCAGAATAGATGAACTAGTTGTGAGCAGCTCACCAGCTTCCATCTGAATTTGTATTTTAACCCGCACAAGTCTAAACAACAACAGCATCAGTGGATGCTTTTTCTGTATTACACATCTACAGCCCATACATGAATCTATCATTTCCGAAGATGAATCTTTCCTTCCTGAAAAAATTCATATTGGCATTTAATGGCTCAGGATTCACACTAAGAGGGCGAGAGGTAATATCTTTTTCGCCACCTAGATTCATAGGTTGCAAGTAAAAAATAACTGTGAAAGTTATACTGCAAATTATTAGATTTACAGTCTTTGAAAACATGACAGGTTTTATTCCCCATTCTGACTTGAGTGCTAAACAGCAGAGCAGGTGCTGTAAAATATCTAGAGTCTATCACACTGTCTATTCTGTGCATGTTCCTCCCCAGCAGATCTTAGAAGGACACGCAGCAAATACTCCCGACAAGCTAAGCAAAATTGCTCCTAGCTCAATAAACCACCTTTGATTAATGTAAATTATTCTTTTTTTTTTCTTTCCTCCCCACAATGTTTTATTTTCTTTATTTTTGGACTAGAGACATTCACCTAGTATGCAAAGCCAGCAATCAAACAAACAAGCTCTGTTTCTTCAGAGAGTCTAATCAAGGTACCTCTCACTGGATAACCACAGGGCAAAGCTCAAAACCCAGCCTGGAAATAGCTAAGATCTGAAAATGAACTCACAGAAATTGCTTATTTAAGTTTATAAGCCCAAGTGTGTAAAACTCTGAGCACTTCACTAAATTCTTCCCCACGTACATGTAAAAAGACCAAGTAGGTTCACCAAAGTGAGCAGGAATCATAGGCAGCTGAGAAACCAAAGGTTTTCTACAGATGAGATTGTTAAACACCATTTTCCATAAAACACGCTTTAGTGGAACTTTTCTTCTCAGCCTTGTGACATGAACAGTGGTACAGGAAATTTTGTGTTTCTTGTGGAGGTCTACCTTACAGCAAGATCAGAAAAAAAATACTTTCAAATTCAGATTTGCAATGGCAACCCCATGAAGCTGGCATTATGGTGTTACACGTTCTTCTTGTCTTTGTTTCTTTAAGTGTGTAATGCATATACTAACACTACCACTGACAGGCTCGCTTATTTTTGCAGGTTTAGGATTGATATACTTTTTAGTCTACTGAAAGTTGTGTTTAATTAGATCTTACACCCTCTCTGCTGTTACACACAAAGGCATTTGGCTGCTGAAAGAATGGCCTTGACATCCACAAATTAAGTGTTTTCACATGCTCCAGTTTCATATTTATATTTTGCCAGAAATATTGCCTGGCACCGTATTAAATAAAGAAAAAACTTTATTCTAGCTAATATGTGACAGCAATCACAACAAACAGAAATCATACAGTTTGCGAACATCTTGATAAGCTGATCACATTTTAAAAATATTTAACAAAAAGCTCCTGGGTCTGCTTTAGTAGCTGAACATGAACTCAGCAAGGAAGTGACTGAGCAGAATCAGACATTCTCATTAAGTAAAATTACCCAAGTGCAATTTGCCTGGCTGGTCCCCTCTACGTATTAGCATTTATATTCAGCCAGTGATGAGCTTAATCAGGTTTTTCAAACAAAAAGAAAAAATCTTCCCCAAACCCATAAACCTATCAGGTTCATTAGTAACAGATCGCACTTCCATTGTAAAAAGGCAGCTAAGAAACTGAAGAAAATTGTCTGTTCAGAAGCGCATCCTAGTAGCTAATAGCAATCTTTCCTCATAGCAGGAACATGACCTCACATATGTGCTAGCTGATTACCGTCAGATTTACTGAAGGCAAAAGGAGACATTTTATTAAAGAGCAAATGCCAGAAGGCTACACAGAGCTGCTACAGGGCCTCAATGGAAGGGACACGTTTGCCCTCTGATTGCAAAGATTATATCACAAGGTCTTCCCCCCCCACCCCGCAATGAAGGCATCCCAAAGGGCTGCCGGGCCCAAGAAACAGAAAAAGAAATGCAGTAGCATCTAGGAGATAAGCGTCAGCAGCAATGCTGATGTGACAAATACAGAGCAGCAACATCCCCAGAGAGCCTGGTCCTGCTGGAGGGCACTTACCTGAAACAGCAGCAGCAAAACTGAACGTGAGAGGCAGCGAGAGGGCACACGAACCCAGGGCCCAGAGATGTCAGGAAGGTGGCTGCTTGAGTTGAGCACGTGTGGGATTATTGCTATTGAATTTAACCCCACAGGCCTTCTGGACACCAGAAATATGTAAACATTAAGACAAGGTATTGAAAGCAGCACTGGTAAAAAAGGGTTCCACAGAAAGAGCTTGTTCTATAAAATTCAACTTGCTAATGCCCCTTTCAGACAGATGGGGACCAAGTGTGTCCTAACATGTGCTGAGAGCTTTGAAATTTTTTATAAGTTATGCCTGAACGCATCCTGGTTTGCAAAACACTACAGCAATGAAAGCTGTCCAGAGGAACAACATGCTGCAGCCCTCCTCATGTGCACCGCACATACTAAGAAATAGAAAAAAGGCACCTTAGTGATGATCACCCCTGAATTACCCTCTGTAACCCCAGTTATTCTCTTACGGCAGACAACTGCTTTACCTGAGCACCACAAAATGAGGCTTTGACCCTCTGTTGTTTATTCCAACATTCTTTTCTCCTTAAGTCCACAGTTAACAGTTCTCTTTACAGCATGTTTCTATAGTGACCAACTGCTAAATTGATAATATATTTCCCTTTCCACCTGCCTTACTTCAGACTTGGAAACTCAAAATGTTATTTAAACAACATTCCAAAACCTGAGCCTCGAGCTGTGAGATGGTATGATAGACTACTTCATCACTAACTTTCCCAGCTCTTGAAACAGTGCAAAACCAAATAAATGCAGCATTTATAGATAAAAGCAAAATTCTTCATGGCTCACTAACAATTACTGGAAAAGCTAATATACAAAGGACTAGGAAGAAATTAATTCCCAGTACCTTAGAAAAAGTATCAAACAACTCCTTTCGGACAAGTACTTAATTTCCTCAGCAGCTTTTTGACTGTTTATTGTGCCTTGGTTACAGTAACAGCACTTTGTCCCAAGTGCAGCAGTCTTCCTAGAGAATAATAACCAAAATACACTTTACATGTGGGTAAAGAACTGGGGTCCCAGAAGGAGACAGAGGAGCACATTTTTATAATAGCTAATATGGCAGTGAACCATTCTCCTGAGATACAGAGTAAAAACATTAAGGGGAGAGTATAGTAGGCTGAACTAAAAAAAAAAAAATTAAACAAAATTAAAAAGGGACTCAGCTAGTTCAAGAATATGTAAATAAACAGTATGAGAGGAGAAGCACTGAGAGTGAGACATGTGAAGTAATGTGCAGAAAGATCAGGTGTATCTATCTTCCTGGAGGCTGAAAGAAGGAAGATATTAAACTGTGCTTTCTGGTAAATTGCCACTGCCAGTTATTGACAAAGTTGTCCATTATATAGGATTATTTAGACTGATGATCCTGAAGAAATGGGGATTTAGAAACACTTGGGACTCAAAGACCCATAGGAACGCTCTGCAGGTGATAAATGGAGTAGATTGAAAGTAAACGAGCAAAGAGGCCAGCTTCAGAGGGTATAATTAAATAGCCTTAATTAGCATATTAGAGTACTGCAATGAAACCATATACCTACTTTCAAAGTTGGATCTTAGAAAATAAATGTAATGAGTGGATGAAAGAGCAAGAATGTTCTATGCCGTAAGACTGCTTGGCATAGAATTTATTTAGATAACTTTCTATTTTGTTAATGTTTAAATAACTTAATTAAATAAAAAATGCACTGACTGCAGTCAGTCTGTAAGCAGTAAGATATTAAATCACCATTAGACTGATTTTACCAAAATTGGTCAAACAATGCATTAAGAGGACAGTGTTTGAGTCATTAGTAGGACTTCAAGAAGTTGAGCAATCATGTAGCTTAAAGATAGTCTTAGGCACAAGGATAAAGCAGGCATCAGTGAGTAAGACGAGGGCAGCAACTGGCACCACAATGTTTTTAAACTGATTTAGGAACAAGAATTCAGGGTTTTTTGAGACATGGGATGTGAAAGGTGTTTTGAAATTCTTGGGAGAAGCCTCCTACAACATCACAAAGCTCTGTTCTATTAAAAACATACTCTGCTGAAGAGTTAAGGATATTTGCTACCACAATTTTCTCAACAGAATTAAAGATACTTCACTGTGTTCCTGAAAAGATAGTTGGCAGGTTAGGATTTCAATACAAGATTTGAAAGACCTAAGCCTAAATCACAGTTTTGGCATTGACTTGTTTGGTCATGCAAGCTGCTTAACTCTTCTCTACCTCACTTTTGATATACAGTGGGCCAACAATTCCGGCCGCCCAGGCATGTCACCATATTCACAACCAAGATATTATGGATATATTTGGAAGAGGGCAGAAAAACACTGATAGAAGTGCCTTTCATATTCGATATGGCAACACCCTAGTGTTATTTGTATTACTGTATTTAGTCTAAAATAATTTTGGTTACTCATATTAAATTAGTTTATGATGAATATGACAATGTGCCTGGCTCACATTACTTAAAAATGACAGCACACTACAGTGAAGGCACCCTATTTGTCTTCAAATTACTTCCACTGATTAGGCAGAAAAGACACAGAATGCCAGCTGAAGGTGGTTAGGACAGGTGAGACCTCTGAAGCAGAAGCTAGCAAAGACACTAGGCAGAACATGTTGCCAAGACACAGAGGGAACTGAAAGGTTAAATTGGCTATTTTAGATAATCATCACTGAAGACCAATGTACTTCAGAGACTGTACCTGCCTACCCAGCTCCTCCATTCTGAGTCTGAAGTCACGGGAAAACGTGATACATTATATGTATTCCATACTATACTGAAATCGTGTAACACGCAGTATTAGCTTCCTAAAAAATCTTTGTAATGGCTGTTGCAGCATCCAGCTCAGACTACAACTTACAAATGCAGGATTCCTCAGTCTTTGGTTGCCATTTTCTTATTCACAATGAAAAGAAGTTTAAGAAATAGGAGAGAAAAAAAAAAAAAGCCATGAACACTTAGTTCTGTCTTGCTTTGCCTTACTTTTTCTGCAAGACATGGCACCCCTCTGCTGGGCAAAAACAGATCAAACAGCAAGGAACTGTGAACCAAAATGGACAGAACAGTAAAAAAACCCCAGCCTGGACAGACTGAAAGAAAGGTAAGTATGAAAGGCAACTGAGGCAATGTAGGGCTTACCAAAAGCCTGAGAAATAAGGAGCCCAGATGTAAATCATTAAGCAAACAGCATTCACAATTTAGATTCAGTTGTCCAAACAAGAAAGTAACATTTTTTATAACATCTGTGAAAATGACTCACCTTGAAGGCGCTGACATCTCGATAAGCACCAGTGATCTAACTCGAAAAACAATTGTTGCAATTGGGCAACAGGAAGCAGAAAGTATTTCCTAAAGCAAAATATTTTTAACATGAAAAACCAAATTATGATCTATGAAGCCTGCACTGCATGAAGCTGGTAAAGAAATTTAGCTGTAACTTCTGCATTCATCACATTACTTTCCAGGAGGAGGTAAAATAAATGTTAAACAAACCTGTTTAAAAATAACATTATAATAAGTGACTTCTAGAAAACTTCTTTTTGTTAAAAATATACGCACAAACCAAGGTTTTATAATACTTTTCGTCCCTTTTATTAAAAACAGTCATTAAACTTGACATACATTTGGCAAAAATACATGATTGTACCTCTACTTTTCAGGAAACTAATTACAGATTACTACAGTCACACCGTGTATGCAATTACTAGATTCTGGGTCAGTTTTTCACACTGCAAACTTCTGGTTTTGTTTCAGTTATTCAGGTGATTCTGCTTTTAGCTTGCCTGTGTGATCAATGACAGTATACTGGCCTCAAATACATTTTAGATGTACACATGTGTGCATAGTGAAAAACTGCACTCAGTACCTGTGGCTGGATATTGAAGAGAATTGTTCTTCCAGGGTCTTTACCATCCAGATTCATTCTTTTGTACCACTTTTCACATTGAAGCCTGCCAATCCAAGCTTTTCACTTTGTTAACCAAAGGTTGTTTTGCTGAGAAACAAATTTTCTAAACCTTTCGTTGAGGGACCAGGAAAGAGGACATATCCTACCAACAGGAAACACTCCAGAGGGAAAAAAGTCTGTGAAGCAGATATGGAACCTCGGTAAAGACAAGCTGTTCTAAGCAAATCTACACAAGAACTTCAACTATACAGCAGCAATACTAACAAAAGGGGGGCGGACGGGAAAAAGTAGCTTTCCCTAGTCCTTACCCACATTCTCAACAGGACTAGATTTACATAAGAAAGAATATCAGTCCATTTACCAAGATGCGTTGTCCCATTTCCCGGTCTTGTTTTAGGTCAACTGGAAGCTTTTTTCAGTTTTTCTAAAATCTCATCTGGTGTCGTGGATACCAAAATCTTCACCACTTTGTCGCGTGATTTACCACCCTGGTTTAGACACACACGCAAAAAACACCTTTCAGAGAATCACCAACAAATGCACATTCCAAAAAAAATCTCACTGTAATGCCACTGTATTGGGTACTTTAAAAAGAATCCTTAAAGTTTGGGTATGCAGAACAGTAGCAAGAGATAGATCAATGTCCTTCCTAGTTAATGACTTATCTACTGTCCTTTTAAAATTAGATACAGCTCCCAGAGCATGCCCTGAATCCATGTCCTTTTATAAGCTAGAATGAAAAGCAAGGAGTGAGAAGTTTCCACGACTCACTTGTATCATCTAGAAGCAAGACTCCAACTAATCTGTGTTTTTCTTTTTAAAAAGGTGGGGGAGTATACATATGTATGTTTGATAAATGTGTACTTTCAGATCTTTCTTCAGAGTTGTCTCCCACAGAGCATTAGTTACTCTTAAGCTGAGTTCTCAGGTTGATAATATCAATGAAATGAGAAGAAATCACATTGTATATCACATTGTATACAACCTGTAAGACAGATTCATACAGCAGTTATTTGAAATATTATTGACTTGTTGTAATACTGAAAAAAGAGGCTATTTTACATAGGAACTGGCAAATCTGCCACCTCATTTCATATTGCCTGAAGACACAACTTTGCTAGTATTCAGTAAACTATGAGAAACAAGTTACTTGTTAATCTGCAGCCTGGCGAAAATGTTTGAAAAGCCCACAAGGGACATCCTGAAGGAGGAAAAAGTCCTTACCTGTACCACACCGAAAGATAGCATGAAAATTAAAATTAAAAATAGATTTTTGAAGCAGTCTAATCAGCTGATAATGAAAATCAAGGCCCTTCCGTAGAAATCTGGTAACCTCAGTCTTATACTGGATCATTTCCCACCAATTTCCTGATTTGGACTGGCTTTGTTAATGTCAGCACTTACCATAAAGCAAGCCGCACATAAGAGAGCAACCAGTAGCAAAAATCACTTGCTGTTTACACCTAGCAGATCAGGATGGAAAAATTCCTACCCACAGGTAAAATACAGACTTTACCACAGTGCTTCACTGAGAACAGAGAGTGGCTTGTGAAAAACAAACACTAGCATGTAATTATTTGGACACCATAGATCAGAACAACTGAATCTGACACCACTGGCCTGTTCCATATTTGACTCTGATTAGCACTTATGAGAGTAATAAACCTGAACGGCCCTTTAAGGTAGGAAAAGTGTTATCTGTAAAATATTGATAAACAAATGAAGCAGTTTGCCCAGGATTCAGGAAAAACAAGACTCAAATCTTCACATCTCCACCTTTCAGTTACACAGCGCTCAATTCATTCATCGGGTTGCCATTCCTTTAGCAGACTTCTACAACTACTATGTTAAATGAACAGACAAAAATAAGCAGCACAATTTTTCATTGCACCGTTATGTTCATAAACTATAAATGAACATGGCTGGAAAGACTGACTTTAAGTACAATGAATTAATAAAACAAATTATTTATTCAGTGCAATGAATAAAACAAAGAGTTTCCGCTCAAAGACATGTAAATTCTAATACAAAGAAACTCTTGAGGCCCAGCTGCAGTCCAAGTGCTTATATATGCTCTTGCTCATGTGACAGTTAATTGTCACAAAATTTTCACTGAAATACAGAAGCTACTTCAAGAAAATGAATGAAAACTTGTTAATGAAATGCACATTCTCTGCAAAGCACAGATTCTGTGAACTGTATTTGACACGACGACAAGAGAATCTTTGAAGAACACAGAAAACATGCACCACACAAATTTGGAAAATGTATTGTAATGAGAATTACCCTGGTTAAAGATCTGAAGATCAGCTGTGGTTCTTCCTACACTAGGTTTGCTCACAACGCATCGTTCCACTGATTCAACTAAACACCTTTAAAGCGTCTTTTGGACTGAACTTGGAGAGCAGCTCCCTGTACGCAATGAGTACGTTTCAAAATCTTGAATTTAAATTGTAGTAAGGCAAGACTGAAAGAAAAGAAAAAGGAAGTACCTTCTCTAAAATAACGTCACTCTTCTTCACTTCTAGCACCTTAGAGAGGTAGCGACACAGCTCCGCATTGGCCTCCCCTTCTGACGGAGGTGCAGCAATGGCTACACCGACTGCCTCGGCTGTCACATCTGTAACAAATATTTTTAGGATTTTATGCTCAAAATATTCAAAACATCTAGTTATTATCTCCTAAAAACGAATGTTTGTGATCTAAGCCCCTCACTACATTCTGCGGCAGGCGTAGTCCCGCTTGGCATCATGCAGCGTAACACAAACCGGGTTACCCCACCAAAACCAGGCAGGGTAAGCGCGTGCTCAGAGCGCTACGCCTCAACAGCTCCCTGTGGAGCCAGCCGAGCCGGAACGTCCCGCTACAGCCCGGCGCGCTGGGCCCACCCCCGGCTGCGCAGGCAGCAGCTCGGAGCGGCGCGCAAGCGAGCCCTGAGGAGAACCCCTCGTATTGGGCCAGACTTGGGCCTTCCGAGGGAACCGTCGGCGCTCTCGGCGCACAAGCAGCACGCACCGAACTACACGTGCCAAACGGAGGTGCTGCCCCAGCCGGTTTGCCGAGGCCCCTTCAGAAAACGTCTGCGGGAAGCACTTACCGGGCCCGCTGCCCCACCTAGCGACACGCGCAGGCCCGCGGCAGCGCCACTCCCGGCTGCCTTCGCTTCCCTCAGCGGGGCTGGTGTGGGGCTGGGGTTGTTACGGCTTAGGGGTGCGGATCAGCCGCTGAGGTCGTTAAAAGGACCGGCTTTCCCGCTCGGCTCCCAGCTGCAGGCGGCTACTGGCGGAGCGGGACATGCCGCCCGCGCTGCTCCTCAGAAGCGNCCCCCGCCGCACCGCGCCCCAGGGTGGGGAGGCAGCCCCACCTGTCACGGCGCTGCACCGGGCGCCGGGCTTGGCGCGAACCGCCACCCTCACGCAGCCATCACCCGCCGCCGCCACCGGTCCCGCGGCGGCGGCCGGTTCCGCGGGCCCCTTCCCGGCTCCTTTTCCCTGAAACAGAGGAACAGGCACGGTCGGCGCGGGCGCCACCTGCCCCCCCCCCCCGGGCC
>VWZZ01004901.1:1007917-1020403 GCA_013399095.1 Psophia crepitans | reverse complement strand
CCCCCAGGGCTCGCCCTCCCGCACCTTTCGGGGCATGGCCCCGCCGGTGCCCCGTGCCGGAGCCAGCAGCCGACGGAAGCCGGCGAGGGCCAGCATGGCGCGGAGCGGCCCTTCCGGCAACACGAGCCAGCCCCGCCCCCTGCCGGTGCTGGGGGCCACAGCCGCAGGCATTTAAACGGAACGTAGGGAAGAGAAAAGACGACTGTGGTTTTTTCCTTCTGTATTCTCAAATTAATACTTTACTATAATCTGTGGGAGGGGCTGTGTACAGGATTTTGTACATGACAAAGTTCTACTACTACACAGCACATACCGCAAGACACCAAATACTATATACATACATGAGTTGCATCAAATCACTGTATGCAAGCTGCACAACTAGTTGCACACAAATAATCCTTACTTCATACTAATTTTTAGTATTAGAATATGCAATGATAAAATAACATTACAAGTCCTGTATTCTTATTTTCACATTATACACTTTCTTACAGGCACATAAGTATATACAGCGGCTATTTCCATAACCAGCTCTATGTTCCAAAACAGCCCTTCTGAATTAAGAGAGATTCTGGAAAGATCTGTTTATTGCTGAATTTGACCTAGTATTTCTTCAGTGCAGCTGCAGATGCTGTCTGCAGTGCGAAGTCCGTTAATTCTCCATGGCACATCCAAAAAGTCAAGACGATGGCAATATGAATCCAGCTTTGCTGATGTACTTTAAAAAAAAAGGCAAAAAAAAGGTAGCAATTCATGTCCATAGGGTCATTCCAAGGTCATTTTGGAAAGAAGTGTAAGCTGGGACTACAGCAGCAGCTTTACTGTCTTTTTAGGACAGGTTAGGGAAAACCTACACGGGAAGTTCATAACAAATAAGGATTTTTCCAGTTCCAAAAATCAGTTTTACTACATGAGAAATAAAGTACTGACAATACAAAGCAATTAATCGCAAGATAGTATTTAAAACAACCTTTTCAATATACAGAGCACTTAGTCCACTTGACTTTTTTTCAGAGGAAAAGCTCAATTACATTCTGCCGATAATGATGTAAAGAAGATAGCTTTCCTGGTACCGCTCAAACAAGTTAGTTTTGTTTTCACACATTCATGTAATTTCACAGAATTTAACTGTCACCAACAGTGAGCTGAAGTCCACTGATACGCATGTGAGATGATCATGTGATATTATGTATAAAATATTATTTCTGGTATCTGCCCATCTTCTATTGATGTACCATTGTTGTTACCTGGTGAACTATAAAAGACAAAGCATGTTTTGCTAGCTGTAGGAGATTCGTGGATCACCTTCTTCAAACCTTTTGTTCCATAGTGGGAATCAGGACCCTGAAAGACATCAGAAGAGATCAGCAACTGAATGGAAAGTGGGTAGAGCAGGACCCAGAAAATGTTGAAGTTCAAACACTACTGACAGGTTATTTTAACAGTACAACATTTCTGTACCCACATCATAAAAGTTATATACACAAACAAGAGAAGGAAGTGCCCTATGTCTAAACAACAAAAAGGTTTTTCTGAGAGCAAACTTAAAACATTTGATTTTATCCAACTAGTAATGAATAAGTATTTTCTAGTATATCTCCTTGTCATACAGGTTGTCTATACTCTCACTTAGTTCCCTACCTCAGCTTATTTTGATGTGAAACATTTTTTCCAACCGCACTCAACTCTGATTTCTGTATAAGGAATTATATTTAAAAGAATATTAAAATATTTTGGAGAAAATGTTCAATAAATAGATTTGTCCATAACATTTAGGGTACACCTTCCTAGATCTCAACACCAGTATATAATAAGTGATAAAAAACCAGCTTTCAGTTTTCTTAACTCTAGCTAGTGGTCAGAATAACCTTGATAAATCAAACTGAAATTTTGATAGAGAGCTGCCAGATTGAATATTCTAGATAGTGCTTTTGCCCACACAGAACCAGTGACCTTCACTAGGACTCGTTCTAACTCTTAGATCAAGCCAGGAAGTGGGAAGTCACAACGCATCCAGGTTAGGAATTCTGTGCCGTAGCACAGAAGAGGGAGAACAGTCTTAGAATTTGCTGTGGAGTTTAACTACAGCTTTCTTTATCACTGAAAACTTACATCCAAGACCTAGAAGACATTTTCCCATCAAAAAAACAATTCTTGCATCAAAATAACATTTTTATTTTTTTTTAATCTACTGCTAGGCATTCTTACTTTCAATGTTGCACAAGCTGTGTAGCAAACTGTTGGCAAAATCTCTATTGGTTCTTTGAACATAACTCTGAATGTACTGGCCGTTCCATCACAACTAAATCCGGTATCATTTTGTCCTAATGTTTGATTCTTCTCATAATCAATTATCTGTATAAAAACATGAAAACAGTATTTTTAGTTTTACAAGCTTTGGTTTTACAATTCTTACTGTATGCATATTAGAATATTACAAGCAAACAGTTGCCTACTCCACCCAGTTTAATTGCCAGGGTAGTGCAATCTCAGACCTGCAAAGTAGGTGTATCCTGATACCATTAGGGTTGACCCAACCGCACCGAGCGATGGCCTGAGCGTTTTACACAGGCTGTCCAGTCTGTGGGCTAGATTGTAACCTGGTTGGAGCAGTGTTCAGTTTTTGCCTGGGAGATGATGAACAGCTCTTAGACTTTTGACCTTTACGCACTACATGTAATCCTGTACTCAGATTGGTACACCCACATAGCCCACATGAAGGAAGCACATTCGCTGGCTGTGGCTGATTTAGAAAACAAGTTTTTACAGATAATGTAAGCAGTCAATGATACGCTCTTAAAAGAAAACAGGAACTTGTGCTGTTGTGTTTTTACACAATTTATTTCTATTCTATATTCAGCATAAAAATTACACTCAGGCTACATGTTATTTCTTCCGCCTTCAGTTTAGTGGTCAATAAAAATCACCAAGATGTGGTAACAGCAGGCACCTCACTTCTCATTTTGGATGGTAATCCCGATGCATGCTGCTGAATACCTCTTGCAGACGTTGGATATCAGAACTTTAGAGTAACATGAACACCTCTCATGGTAACTGCACTGACAAGAATCCTATAAATTTATATTACTTTAAATTGCCGCATGATTTTTCATATTGCACAAATGAAACAAAGCCCTATTCTAGGTAAAATGTGCTCTGATTTTTTTTCCCAGCTACGATCAATAGAAATATTAATTATAATGCTGAAGTCATAAGCCCCTTTCCAACAAAAGATGTATTTGCAACATATTATCACTATTTTAAGACAAATATTAAAAGTTTAACTATCTGAAGCTCTGCTAGTACAGATGCCGATCCAAAAAGAAAAAAAGAGAGATACAGGACTTACAGTCTTTTCAGACAGGTGTTTGACAGGAAAGTTTCAGATTCATCAGGAATTGGGGATACATGTTCTGTTTATTCTGGAAGTATAAGATGGATGGCCTTCATCTGAACCATAAAGGTACGTTAGCCTTTCAGTTTGGATCAGGAGCATGTTTTTCAAGTGAAGCTCTTGATCATTCCCACTTAATATGCTTTGGTTTGCCTCGCAAGAACTAAATTCTTTTCAGATTAAATAAATCCAGCAAACATGCTGAGGGAGTACACCAAATGCTCTCATCTGCTAACAGGAATTTAGCAGAGATGATCAAACAAGAGTTAATACAAAGTAAAACCCCCAAAACATGTATAGTATAGCTACTAGGTCCTCAGTACCAACTCTTTTCTTCTAAAGATCCAATCTAGTGCACTATGTTGCTTAGTTACATAGACGTATAGCTTGAGAAAACCAAACTGATGGCACTTCAAGTCAAGGAATTTGCAAGTGAGCTTTTAAACTGAAGAATGTGAGAAAGCCAACAAATTCCTTCCAAACCTCTTTCCAGATACATTCTCTTTGGAGCAACATAAGAGGAAAGGCATATTTTTCTTCTTAAGAGAGAGAGACACAAAATTCCTATCCTTAAGTAAAGAATGGTCAGAGAATGGTAATCAAATAGGAAACAGAAGACAAATAAACTGTCATTTAAACAGGATGCTGCAGAAACAAAACTAGAACAGCAGTACCAGCACATGCTAGATGTCTATGAAATAAGACGGGGACAATGGAATTTCTGTCCCTAAAATGAAGTCATAGATTCTTTCTTTCACAAGATTTCCCACACACCTAATAAATCAATGGGATGCAATAGTACCAGGCTATTAAATACACAGCGGAGTAAAACTGTGCCAGTCACAGAAGTCTAATACCTTGTTAGAAAGCTTAGAATCAAATCACAACTAATGTCAATAAGAAAGAATTCAAACAGACTGAAATGCCATACATAAAGAGGAAAAAATATAGTGCTGGATCAGTATTACTAGAAGACAATCCTGACCATAACATGCTGAGAGAGCTCAAACAGGCTACAAGAGCAGGAAATACAATTTTAGTGGTGTCTTCAATTACCTGCTCAGACCAGGCAAGTGTCATATCAGGACACGAAGCAGGGGTGACATTTTTAGATGCTACCACTGACCATTTCATGAGCTTGCTAACCAATTGCTCAGTAGGAAGAAATGCAATGCTTGATTTGGTACTGAGTGATGAGCGGGATCAGATTAAAAATTTCACAACGGAAACACTGTGTAACAGTGTCCATAATATACTTAAAGTGAACACTCTCACATGAACAACAAAAGCAAATCCACCACAGCTGTGTTAAATTTCAAAGAGAGAAAAATGAGGAATCATGTTCGAAACAAGCTAAGAGGAGCAAATAAGAAAATCACATCCTTATAAGAAGCATGCAGACTACAGAAGGACATCACATGCCCAAGTACAGTATCAGAACATATCACCTATAGGAAGGGCTTGAGAAAAAAGGAAAAAAGCTGGCGTGGCTGAACAGCAAAAGGCTATTACTGGAAAACAAAAAGGGGCATCCTACAGAAATATGAAGTTGTATCCAGGTTAAAATAGAAAGGTTCAAACCAACAGATTAAAAATGTAAAAAATATATTTAAGCAGGCCAAGAGAAGGGTTAGGAACAGCTATCTGAAAGCATCAAAGCCAGTGCTAAATCATTCTTTCAATAAAACAGTAACTGTAGAGTCCTATAGACTCTGGCGAGCTAAACATCATCGAGATATAAAAGCAGGAGCAGGATAAGGTCTTCACGTAGGAGTCTGGAGAACCGCAATACATAGAAGTAATTTACCAGCAGAAGAAACTTGAGAGATTCCCATGGTGGCACAGTGTTTTTTTGCACACCTAAAATTGAAGTAACTTTACAGAGTAAGTTATGGTAACAGTAACATTCAGCCTTCTACCTAAGACTCAATCAGTAGCAAATGAGATGTCAATCTTTCCAAAAAGCTCTGGGCAAGGGCAAACCTCTAAGCTCCAAGAGAGCTGCTGCTGACAAATTCAAGTTCTCTTTTCTGAATTACTAGAAACTTTATTAAAAGACAGACTCTGTGCACAACTGACCAGATTACAAAGCTACGAAATTCCTCTGCAGAAACCTTACAGGAATTCAAGGTCAGATCAGACAAGTCTCCTGAAGAAAGATTCACCAAGAGCTACTAAATAGAAAAACCCAGTCTCAGGAAACACCTGAGGAAACTCAGAATACAGCAGAAAGGGAGAGGAGTTTCACACTGTTCTTACTTTTCCCTAGTCATCTGCTTATGACCATCGCTGGGGACAAAACACAGGTTAGATTCTTGGCCTATCAGATTGCTCCTACCCAATTCAAATATAGACCAAACCTTCTGCAAGTACTACAAGTGCAGTTTTTGCATAAGCCTATTTAAACAGAATATATTGTACCTGTATATTAACTTGATAGTCCGTGGGTCCATGAATAGATCCATATAATCCAAATCCTACTATGGAAATTCTTCTATTAACTGTGAACCTAGTAAGACAAGCAAAAAAAAAAGGAATTTGTGATTGGTGTGTTTCTTTTTCCTGCTTGACTAGGAATAATATCTTGCATGGAAGAGTAGGGAAGTAAACTAAAAATGACACTAAATTAGTATTTTTTCAATAACACTTTTAATTTTGATTTCAACACTAAGAAAAAACGCTTTGTAAGGTATCAGCTTTACAGGGCAAAGCTTTGCTAATCCCCCAAGATATTCAGTATCACTGAACAAAAACCCACCACATTCTTTCGACTATTTCCAAAATAAAACCAGATCAAGGCTTGGTATTTTAAAAAGGAACATGCACCTCACAACCAATCACTCTAGAATGCACCCAGTCCTCCTGAATTTTGTTCTTTGCTATTTTATGTTTTTATATGCACAACAGCCTAAGTTATTTTTAAAAAAGGAAAAGATCAAACATGACTGAACAGAACCGGCTTGTTTGTTACTGTATCTTATGCCAAAAAGTCGGAGTAATACCTTCCCTTTCTTCCCACACTTCACTGTCTCTCCTTCAAATAGTTTCAAAAGCCATACCTAATCCGATCACTTGTTCCACTGTAGCCCCAGCGACTCTCCACTTGCTGGAACCTGTTAATGCTGCATTCTTTTCCTCTAAGGCAACATCTCGGTCGGTCAATATAATCTACTTTAGGTTTAGGATTGACAGTAAAATGCAGAAAGAGATTTACTACTTCCCGGTCTGACAAGATTCCGGACTGAGCAGGGCCTGTGAAAAGAAACAACTTCCAAGATGATTCAAAGAATTACTCCAGCTGTTGTATTTAAACCACACATTCGCAAACTGACGATGGTAATATTTTCCAATGGCCAGAGCACAGTATTAATAACAGAATGGATTTCTAAGCATCCACATGCTCACAGGTGACAGTGCAGAGATATGGACTAACAGTAAGACAAAGAACCTCAAAACTCACCTGCTGCAAACTCTTCAATAGTCATTAGTGGAAAACGGATTAAGGAAAGAGCTCTTCCAAGGACTTTTTGTTTATTTCCAAATGTCACAGGCAGTTGTTGCCTTTGACATTCTGCTTCTGCCCAGCGAACCACAGCTCCAAAGAGTCTACTTTCTCGAATACTAAGGGTATCTCTTTCTAGAACTGCACATAATGTGTCTAAAGAAAAAAGTTAACAGATTTAGATCAGTTTTCATCCAAACCAGTAACAGTGCTACCCATTAAGTAAGATCAAAACGTTAAGAAAGTTAACACTAAAGATAACTCATACTAACACATCAAAGATAAGACAATGTATGTTATATAGGAATAGATCTCCCAACTGTGTACAGACTCCAAACTAAAAAAAAAATAATTTTCCTGCTATGAGGACAGCATATGAACTTTCTTCTTGACTCCTAAGAGTGTGACTATATATAATCTACGTAGCGACAGCCAATACCCTAAAGAAATTTCATGGCTAGGGCAAGATCAAAACTGGAAGTGACCAAATGGTGAATGCACACTACTAAAAAAACAAGTTATTCGTGAAGCCTTTGTCATATTCTCATCCAATTAGCCACTCACCAATCTGGATCAANAACCTTAATGATTCTATTCTATTCTATATTCTCATCCAATTAGCCACCCACCAATCTGGATCAGCTATAGACAAAAGCAGCAATGGCGTACACAGAAACAGTTTAATGATACATGAAAGCGATATTAAACATCGACGTATTTACCACCCACAAAGCTCAAAGGTGGAACATAAAATGTGAGGCAAGGTACTCATGTTTTACAAAAGCAATTTTTCCTGTATTTCTTACTCATTCTGGCATTTTATGAATAACAGGTATGGAAAATTCTCAGAAAAGTCGAGAACACACGCATAAAAAAACCAACGTGTTTTCATATTCCGAACGGTCTGCTTTCCTTGGAAATTTTTGTATGTCCTGAATTTAAACAAGGCATGTTTGCGGTCATCAAAAGTATCATATTGGAAAGTCCAAACAGATTGGGACATATCAAGAGTAGAGACGAACACTCACAGTCCGGGTACAAATGCCATTGAACATGAGTTAACAACAACTTTGCAGTTTCTTTAAGCAGCTGGAATACTTCCCTTCAGTCTGAGTTTTTTTTTTTACACAGTCTAGCTTAACTGGAGTAAAATCTTAGACACATATAGTAACAATGAAACTAACTAACCAAATTTACAATTGCTAGGTTTTTTATGAAAGATGAAACATACAAACCAGCAGTTTAGATTTTTATTTTTTTTAAAAGAGATTTCATAAATTGTACCTGATCTGTGCAACTCTGAATAGAGAAGTACCATGTGGCAACAAAACAGTATGATTCCTGTTATGTGGGAAAAGCAGGTGTGGATCCCTGAGGGATGAGGCACAACACTCTGCAAGTGAAAGCTTTGGCTGTAACCAAAGTGTAGCGTTACCATGGCAGGAGCCCCAGGACACTGACACTAATCAAATGGGGACCCAAACAGTGGAACCCTGCTTGGAAGTGAAGCACTACAGGGATGAATAATAAAACTTGCACTGATTAACATATCATACACATGCAATGTCTTGTTTTGCTCATTAGCAAACTTGCTGATGTAACGCAAGTGCTGTTGTCCAAATTCCAAGATCCACAGCTGCCCACTGTGTTGGTGTCCAGGCAAAAATGGGTTCAGATGACAGGGAAAGCGAACTGCCCCAGGTTACTGTGACAAGGAGATAAGATATGCTTGGGACTCTACAGGCAGGATGAGGGAGACAACTATCCGGGGTTAACGTAACAAAGTCTTCTCAGGTCCTATAATTCCCCTCATAAGTTTAACGCTTAGGACACACGAAGTAACTTACCTATATCAATATCAGTAAAGCCTTCTGCACTTATTGCATCCATAGTACTTTTGTCTATTGTGTCAAGACACAGACTAGCAAGCTGAGGTTCATCAAACAAACGAGCCTAAAAAGGTAAAGAAACACATCTTAAGCATAAAGTTGACAAACCACATCTTAAAAGGCAAGTATTTTTACTCTAGTGCAGACAAATCAACCTATTTTAATTTAGATCTGAGTACTATTTTTGTTTATACCTTACAGAGCACTTAAATTCTCAAAGGAGCGCATAATTAAGGAGAATACACTAAATGCATATTTTCCTTCTTGCTTATGATTGTAGTTTTGGCAATACAGCTAAAAAAGTACACATCAAATCTACTGCAGCGGATTTAAGCACAGTCTTAACAAAAAACAATTGAGAGTTTCATTAAAATACACTGCAGAATAAACTGTCTCCATTTGAAATGTCCTAGTCCCTTGCATATTGGAAAAAAAACCCCACCTTTCCTTCCCACTCATAAGAAGCTGAGTCTGTAAAAATGCTAACAGAGCAATAAGACATTTTTATACACAGACTATGTGATAGCAGACCTACTGTGAAGTAATATTTAGTCATTTCCCTCCAAATATTAATTTTCTTAGTAAATCAAAACTAAGCTTAAATTTACCTACTTGAGTAAGCAGCATAAAGGCATTATCTGCTCGGAGGTGCTTCGTTAGAAAATCCACACAATGTGCTTCCAGGGCTGGGACTGCATACTTTTTAGCAGTGTATAAGGTAGTCATGACTGTTTCTGGACCAATCTGAACTTCATCCGAATAAAGAAACCTAGAAATCAATACACAAATATAGATCATAAAAACATTGTCTCAAGATCAGTCAAGCACAATGGAACAGTCTCTTTGCATTTAGAAAACAGGTCAAAGTTTTGCACTGTGAACATGCAGCGCTTCACCACATAGCATTTTTACAAATTAATATGCTAGTTAAAGGGTTAAAGAAAGAATATTACGTTAACCTAATGGTATACATTTGTTTTAAGTATGTATTACCCCCTAAGACTAATCTGGCTGTACTAGTTATACATAGCTACTGAACTGTAAACAACAGCTGAGCTGCGGAATTACTTAACGTACGAATGCATGCTATTTTGATTCACTAGGAAGAGCTGTATCTCTAAGTATCGATACATAACCCTCTACGGCTATATTACTGAACTTAATTTACTGACGGTGCACATGAGCTTCCCCACCACGAGGGGAATAGAGTCAAGGACTCTGGTAATGCCTTATGTCAACGTTCCCATTCCATAGTGTTCAGAGGAGAGGAAAGGGAGTAATACTCTAGCAGATGACCTTGACTCTTCTATTCCTGCCATAGCAAAACACTTTGGCTTGTCTCCACTGCTTGAGGCTAGATAATTGGTTAAGATTTTAGCAGAAGCTGTGACCCAAAACATAAAAGCCTCCACCAAAACCAGGGA
The DNA here is from genome assembly GCA_013399095.1 of Psophia crepitans. NCBI lineage: Eukaryota > Metazoa > Chordata > Aves > Gruiformes > Psophiidae > Psophia > Psophia crepitans. Next base: position 1,010,194 of record VWZZ01004901.1, on the reverse strand, counting down.
AAAAACCTGTTTCCTAAGCAGCTGTTATTCGAGACCAGACAAGATAAGATTTATTTTGAGGTTCTGTATGGAAAAGATGACTTTTTAAAAATAGCTTTTCTTACAGGTGACATTGAGGATAACCTTAGCACTATTTCATCAGTTTTTCAGATAATAATCAAGAATAGCCTGTGATTTACAAACATACATTTGTCCCCAACACACAGGTGGTTAAACATAATAAACCAGTGCGTGTTAGCAGGAATTCCACAGTGAAGACCAAACCTTTCCTTTATATTTCTTAATAACTTTTCCTCAGAACCTCCTGAAAATGAAAGGCAAGCAACAAGTAGAGACAAAGTCTGTTCAGAGGGTTTTTAATGTAATAACTGGTTTGTATTTAACAGAAAAAACCTGTTGAGTAGCAGACAAACTTGTTGCACCATGGCGAGACCTAAGTAATAGAAACCTAGAACGAAAGTTTCAACTAAAGTTCTTCGCTATTTATTTGTGTTTCTTATATTTGCAGAAAACACTAATTCTCAGTAATTGCTAACACACAGTTAAGTATGGCCTTCAACATTAAATTCGCTGCCACTTCCCAACAAGTACATGTTTACCATTACAACACTCCAATCTATTCAAACGGCCAGCTTTCACATTAGTTAGGAAGTGTGAATGATGCTCTAGATTAATTCTTTAAACTGGATTTATGTCAAACAGCTTTTAGAAAGAATGAGTTTAATTAAATGGTAATATTTTTGTTAGCAAAAGTTTCATACAGTTCATTTCGAACTCATTTATGAAAGTTGCAAACTATTATCTGTTGATGGAAACGATGAGCTGACTTGTCAGTCACTATCACTGACAAATTTACCTTTAAGAAACTAACATCTCATAGGTACAGTTTTGTATACCAAGTTGATAAGTAGTTCATTAAAGAACTAGAATAGTGAGTTTAGATTTTGGATTTGGAGGGGAAAAAATCCACTAAAAACCCCCACCAAAACCACACACCTGTTTCAAAATGCCCTAACCTTCCTCGTATGACTTTATAGGAGCCTGGAGTCCAAATCATGCAAGAGTTGAACATAACCAGGCTACAAAAAAAAGCAGCATTACCACACACACTACATTATGAATTTTACCTAATCCTAAAAAAAAAATAATATTTAAAACCAAGTATTTTCACCCAGTTGTTTTTGGAACATTATTTTAATTTTATTTTTTATGTGTGCCCAAACTGAAGCCAATGAACTAACCCACCAGAGAGGCTTGTCTGGTTTGTGGTTCACTTTCTACTGCACCTTCTTAAGAATCAGGGTGCAGTTCCAAACTGCACTTTTCTGACCCTTGCTTTCCCAGGAATTTTGCAGGCTTTTTCCTCGTATGATCAGAAACCAATTACATGGCCAAATGACAGGAATTCAAATGTTGCAACACAGGTTTTCATTCACATGAGACCTATGAGCTACAGGATGCTTTTTCATCCCATGAAAGGCACACTCGAGGCTCTACGCTCCAATCCCTCCCCTGCCGTATGGCTGGATATGTATTAAAGAGACACTCAACTGCAAGCGTGTCTACGACAAACTCATGGGACTTACGTAATTAAAATTCTGATAATTAAAATTTGCACAGCATCTCAAGCTCACCCTGTTGACCTCACTATCTGTTTCTACACATCAATCACCACAGACCATCACAAGTCATTGTCCCAGAACATGCAACAGAGTTACATACTTTGAAAGTAAGAAAATTCATCATGAAAAGTGTCCAAATACACCAAGAAAATTAAGCTGTCAGGTTTTTTTGTGTATAGTATTTCCATTTTTTGACAATGCCAATACTTTTCTGGGATTTTCAAAGCCAAACAGTAGCCTTTTGCAAATACTAAAAAGTGTGAATTTGCCAAGTCAAACAGTAGCTGCAAAAAGTATGAAAAATGGTAATGAAGTACATCTCTCTAGGATGTTGTATAATCCTATTTCCCTTAAGTATACGGATGGATGATCACGATGCATTTGTCTACTCATAAAAGAGGAACTCTAGGTGTGTCTTCTCTCTACAGATCCCTCTGCTCAAGTGCCAAGAGCTCTGTCTCTGTGTTAACTCTCCCATGTGTGGCACGCCTGAACAAGCACACCTTTACATTTATACCATCGCTCCTCCTCCACTTGACTCAGTGGGGCTCAAGATCACTTATCGTTCCCTCTTGCCTTCTTCCCTCCTCTCCTCCCCTTTGAGAGACTTCCAGAAATGACCTGCTCTTTAGATACTGGCTGATTTTATTGTCAC
>VWZZ01004901.1:935518-995617 GCA_013399095.1 Psophia crepitans | reverse complement strand
TCAACTGCCTGGCGGCCGGCGGCAGGTGAGGCGGGCGAGGCCGGGCGGCTCCCGCCCTGCGGGGCGGGGAGCGGGCGGCCGGGGGAGCCCGGCGGGTATTTTTAGCGGCCGCGGGGGTGAGCAGAAGGCGGAGCGGGACAGCGGAGAGCGCGGGTCTGGCCTCGCCGCGGGCGGCAGACGGAGACCCGCTGCCGGGTCCTGCCCGCGTCCTCTAACGGGAGCCGTGCCGGAATGCAACCGGAGAGACGCGAGCGGGGCTCCTGGCTGGGGAGCCCAGCCTGGCCGCTCACCCCAGCTCCCTCAAAACTGCCGGTTTCGCATCATCTGAAGCGCGTCCCGCTGTCCCCGGAGCTCGGGTCACCGCCGCTCCCGCATGCGGCTCGCCGCCGGGGCTGGCTGGTAGCGCCGAAAGGACGAACCACCCCGGAAGGTACCGCCTGGCTCCGCAGTAGCTGCGCCCTCACCGTGCCTTGAAGCCCGGGGCAGCGGGCGCTGGAGGCTGTCCCGGGGCTCTGCGGCTCCCCTGTCAAGGCATTCGCAAACAAAATCCAATTCTATTTAAAAACGAATGGAAGAACTCACCGGCCTCGGAGAGCTCCCGAGCCGCACGCGCAGGCACCCTGTAAGACGTGCGAGTTTTAACTGAAAATGGCCATGTGCGCTTGCTCTGCCAAAAAAATGGGATCCCAGGATAAACCGCAGGTCTGGAAAAGAAAGGTCTTTCCTCATAGAAAACACACTGTACTTAAAGGTCCGTCTGGTATTTTGTGATCCCATAGCATGGGGTGTTTTGCAACTTCACTGCACAAATATTTGCTTCGTGTTTTTAACGCTTTGCTACATCTGTTCCTTCCTCATTTTCCTCCTCCTGGCCAATAACTTAAATTATTTTTTTTGTTTCTCATTGCTAGAGAAATGCCAAATAACACATGCTGACTTACTTGATTCATTGCCAATATTTATTTCAAATTGATAGACCGCAGTAAAAAGTCACTGCAATATTAACAGCTGTAATGGTATGAAGAAATTCATTACTGGAAAAACAGACTAGCGGAAGATTCAAACCATAAAATAAATCAACAAGCTAGTTCTGCTCATCCTGACTCAAAAAGTATGTGTGTACATTCTGAAATATTCGATCTTGCAATTTTTTTTGGCAAGAATTTTAAGACAAGTTTCAGTAAGGCTGAAATTGTCACAGTCGGCATTACTTGTTTGTACACAACTTGTTTTCTTGACACACAGAGTAGTACCATGTATAATATCATGTGCCAAATATTTTTAGCTTATGCTTTTGGACTTCGCCTAACTTTCCCCTCCTTTTTTTCCCCTGTACGCAAGCACAAAAGTGAAGGCTGAGAAGGAAGAAGCCCCTGGCTTAAAGAGAACTAAATGCAATTTATGCATTTAGAGCTATAAACCAATTACAAACTGATTGTCTTAACTTGCATTTTCTTGGGGAAGGAGACAAATTTGCTTTGTGCTAAAGATTTTTATGCTTTCCTCCACTACCACTTTACATGCGCTATCATTATGGCCCTGTCTTCAGGGAAAAAGTCTTTTCTGCTGAGCCCCCCCAAGTCATCCCGCCTTCTAGGGCTGGAGAGACATTTGGTAGTGCTTCCAAAACTGGAAATTAAAGCTAAAGCCATCATAGGTGCTCCACATTGTTACTCCTGTTCCATGGGACTGATGTGTTTTATCTGTGAATATGTAATTTCCTGAGTAGATAATTTATTGCTGAGGTTAGACTACATGTTCCTAATAGTAATTTTTGGCCTTGAAATCTGTTTGTGACTTTCACATCTCCTTGGCCTTTAAGTTTTCCATCATTTTTGTTTATTTTTGTAGATACCAGTATGAAAACTGATTTTAGCCAGACAAATTGAAACTCCTGGATATGTTGTTTATCTAGCTATTTTCATATTTTCTTTTTTTAGATGATCACATGTGAAAAGACAGGCGCATAAATTCTGCAAAACTATAAAACGAATACTATGAGATGGACTTTAAAAACAGCCTTTTAAAGTATTAAAAGTTACTTTAAGAATATGTGCATTTGAGGGTAACTAATAAGAAAAGCTGAAGAAGCAAAATTCTGTCCCTGTCTTTCTTTTAAATTCTTTTTGTTTTTAATACTGTTACAGTTCCTGGGCAATCGTTGCAGTTGGATTGCTGGTTCTGGTTTTTATTGCTGTGTTGGCTCGTGTTCTCGTGAAAAGAAAACCTCCAAAAGACCCGCTGTTTTATGGTATGTCTTAGTAACAATGAAGCATAAGAATGTTCAAGCCACCTTAACTCCTGGCTCAGGCTTTCTGCAGACTCAGGCAAACACTTCTATATTGATACTTTGCCATAAAAGAATAGAGCTATTGATTACCTTCTAAAAGGAAACCTTAGATCTAGGTGACCTTATAGCAAAAATCTAGTAGAAAACACACAACTTTTTTTTTTTAAATTTTACAAAATGGGTCCATAGACAAAGCAGCGTACAAACCACCTGTATTTGGCCTCTGTCTTCCTCCTCATTACAACTTGTAGATGTCTGTCCCCAGTGTTCTGCGTGAGGCCGGGAACTCTCAGTTAACACTGAAGTCAAAGGAAAGAAATAATATAAACCTACTGCAAAAAAACATTTCCTGTCTCAAAGGAGTGACTTGCTAACTTGCCAGATAGGTCTCCTATGGACTGCTGTGGCTAATGCAGTTTGCCTTGCTCACCTCCAAAAAGGGCAAGTCACATTTCTCTCTCCATCTCCTTTTTCTTGTCCTTTCTCCTTTCCAAGAGATGACTACCGTCAAGGTTGTCTGCTTTACATGAGCAAGATTTTTGAAAGGCTACATAGTCCTTTCTGCAGTCACTAATTTTCCATATAGGCTATACCTGCAGCTCTATGTAATTTCACATTCCTAAGAAAAAGTTTCCTAAGGGCTTTTTTGACCAACCACTAATTAAAAAATTTCAAAGCTATATGGGAAAGTTATATCACGTTAAATGTATGTGATCTCAAAGTAGATGCATCTAGTTCATTAAGTTTCTAGCTGACAATTTATTGGACTGTGAAGTAACTACTGTGTGATTCTCAATCTTTATTCTTTTTTTCTTTTATCTTATTACAGTTTATGCTGTATTTGCCTTTACCAGTGTAGTGAATCTAATAATTGGACTGGAACAGGATGGAATTATTGATGGATTCATGACTCATTACTTGAGAGAGGTAAACAATTGTTTGGCTTACAAATGTGAACAAAATCTTTACTATAAATATCTTGTTATAGTATTTGTCAGAGGGAAAAAAACCCAGATGCTAACACATTGAAAAGGGTCATCTTGAATTTGGTCGTTGACATGTTTCATTGTTGTTATGGACAGAACCTTCATTGACTTAAAATCATTGATTCGTTTGGAAAAAAATAGCATGCCTCCAATGTAATTTCATTTAGTTGAAGTAATGCCATTCTGTATTAGCTTCTGTGGGAATTGCATAGACCACACTTATTTGCGGAAAGCCCTAGATACTCAGCGCTCAGAAGTGGATGAGTACTGCAGTACCAAAATGTGTCACCAAGAAGGAATCAAAATTGCTCCTTTATTTTTGCCTAATCACTTTACTAAAAGGAATTAAAGTAGAGTTAAAAAAATGCTGATGCCAGATACCTAGTCAGCAGAATCTGTTGGCCGCTGAATATCAACATCCACCAAAAATAGCTCAGTAAGGGCTTCATATGAAAGTCACTGAAGTCATTGAAAAGATTCCATGAACTTTGGTTGAAATGAGTTGGACCTTACAAGGTTACACCTTGTCATCAATATATTCAATGCTGTTGCACATGTCTAGGTTGTTAAATCTATTTATTTGTTCCATGTTAAATGTATCTCTATTTTGTGCTTTTATCACTAAAATATGGAATAGTAATATTTCCGTAATGTAGAATGGCAGCACTGACAGTTATCCATAGGAATTTTTCCTTCCATCTTGTATCCTATTTTGCAACTATAGAACTGTTTTAATTATACCTGATCCTACCTAAATCAGGTTTGTGCTTGAACACGTGTATTGTGAATCAAAAACTGTACCCCTGAAAACATCAGTTACTTTTCTGAAGTTGTTTCCTGCGGTTCCTTATTAATTGATTATTTTTTATTCTTCTTCTAATCACTGAATCTTTTTTTAAAATAAATGTTTCCCAGGGTGAACCATATCTCAACACTGCCTATGGCCATGTGATCTGCTATTGGGATGGCTCCGTTCATTATCTGATGTATCTGTTGATGGTGGCAGCTATTGCATGGGAGTAAGTAATTTTGATTTCTGTACTGTTTACTTTGCTTGCATTCTCATATAAGCTACAAAGGGCTTGCTTTTCCCTGCAGGATTTAGATTTTTCTTTCAGGGCTATTTCATGTCTTAGGCCAAAGCAACAGTATAAAAATTTTGTTACTTTCAGGAATTGAAACCTCACCAAGTTACCCTTCCTCTCAGCTGAGTAAGACCAGCAAAGCCACTGAGTTGTATTCTCTCTTCTTCACTCTGCAGCAAGGAGCATAGGCCCTCTGAATGCTTTGAGTTAGTTAAAAGGAAAGCTTAAAGAGGATGCACATTAAAACCATGTGTGTAAAACTTTTTTTTTATAATATATGATAGGAATAATGTATTGTTTAGAATGGTGATGCGCTCTCATCTATTTTAGAGAATATCCTGCAGTTTAAGAGAAAATATTTATTTCTAGAGGTTCTCATGTTTCTCACTGTTGAAGAAAGTTTGAGAAAATACGTACTTAAATTGCAGAGGCTAATGTATCTACTGGTAAGACAAGCACTACCAGAATGAAATTAATTATTATTTGATAGTCTTGTAGAACCTGTGATGCGCAAAATCATGCAGTCAGCCCTCAGATGAAACATAATGGCAAATAACTACGTATGCACAAATCCATCATGTGATAACCCCACACATGAATGTGGGATTTCTCCATATTCCCCTCTCAGGGGCAAAACGTCACTGTTGACTCATGGTACAGATTTTAAAACCTTTACTTCCTAAGATACAACCATGGTGATCAGTATAATATTTGAGGGTGATCTGAGGTAGGGGATTTTTAGGGATGGTGCAATAATTATGTCCTGTTTTCTTTTTTAAACAGACAAAGCTATAGAACCATTGGCCTCTACTGGCTAGGTTCCATTATCATGAGCATCATCGTCTTTATGCCTGGAAACATTGTGGGTAAGGACATAATTTATATGACTAACTTTTTCATGTGAAACATTTTCTAAATTCAGCATTAGGCTATCTGTGTTATACTGAAGTGTTAGTTCCTTTCTGTAATAATATGAAAGAGGAATTTTAGAAGTATCAGTAAAGAGATGCAAGATATTTCAAAATTTCAATCTGAGGACAGGAAGATGGAGACCAGGAAGAAAATACCTTCCAATTCACATTGTTCTCAAGAAGAAAAAAACAAAAAGTATTGTATTTTGTTATACTCATAAGGCTTTCATCCAAACTAGGCTTAATATAAACAATGAGACAGTAACAGTCTTAGTATCATAAAAATATAAATCTTATTTTGCATAAAATTTACAGCTTACTTAATAAACTTTCAAGCAGCTTACAAGAGGCATCTAAATCACCTTTAAAAGTGAAATCTGGAAGTTATTCTATTGTCAAAATAAATTTAACATTCCTAGATTTCTAGCACAGTGCATAGCTGTGCTGCTAGAGGTTGAGAATCATAATAAAAAAATTTTTGTGGTCCTTTAAGAGTGCGCAGTTAAAGATTTTCTTTTTAGCAAAGCTTAAATTGACACAAAGTTGACAAGTGTTCAACTGAGAAAAACATTCACATGACCAAATCCTGCAGACAGCTTTAGAAAAGCTTGCTATGGCCCTGCTTTTTATGCCAGAGGAGGAATATTCATGGTGCAGCCTGGGGCCAGTCCAGTTCCCTCCTTTGTAGATATACACACACCACAGAGAAAACAGCAGATTTAATGCGACAATATCTCTTCCTCTTTCCCCTAGGGAAGGCCGAGAAACTTACTCTCAAGAGCATGCCTTTTGCCTTCCTTTCTGGCATAAAGATTAGCCAGTGTAAAAAACAGTTTTTCCTGATTTACCTGGGCTGAGGATAGCTCTCTGAATTTATGTTTTGTGCTCAAATGTTAGTACAGGCCTGAAGAAGCAGGAGAAATCAGGACTTTGGAAAACAAATGATCTATCAGATCTTAAAAAAACCCCACCCAAACCATTCCTTTTTTCCATTTTTAAAAGCATGATGCCTCCACTTGAAGCAGGTTCCATTAAGAGATCTCAAATCCTACAGGATTACCTACTACAGAGTGATGAAGGTGGTTTCCTGTTTCCTCAAAAAAATCCCTCATTTCCAAAATGATTTCCTGTCTGTCTGATAGGTTCTCTGTCACTTACAACTCTCCCAATATTGAGCACGTTATTTTCAGTAAGATTTCTGTTACTTTAACAGTGATTGCTAATGTTTACATTACCATAGCTGCTTCAGGTTTGATATTAGATAGGATATTTTTTAACTTCTGCAACACAGCCTACAAGTTCTCATACATCTTATTTTTTAACAGGCAAATACGGAACAAAAGTGTGTCCTGCTTTTTTCTTAAGTGTACCTTATATTTGCCTTCCCATATGGGCTGGGTTCCGAATTTATAACCAACCTTCAGTGACACACGACACTCCAGTCAAGGTAATATTATTGTATTTAGGTGTTGGCTACTCTTCAGAAAACTGAAATATGCTTGCTGTTTCTACAGAGTTTTATAGGTCCTTTGGTGAGTGTGGAATGTACTGTAACTGTTCACTGTTATGACAATTGCTGCCAGGCTGTGTAGACACTGTCAAAATAACTATACTTCAGGACCATTTCATTATGGTGGGATACAGAAAAAGAATCTCATGTATAGAGTAAAGAACTAATTTCTAAGTGTAATTGTTTTATAACCCTCTATCTCTACAGTTTGTTTCACTTTCTTAGCTGATGAAAATACTGACATATGCCAGCTTCATAAAACACCACAAAAGCCCTATAGAAGCTCTGCAGGAAAGTATTCTTCTGCAGATGACTTACAGATTTCATGTAATTTAATAATTTTTCATATGTGCATTCTGCAATATTAGATTTTACAGGTAAGACATTGTACATTAATTGATAGGAAAATGATTTATACACTTTTTACTTAAAAAATTCTGTAACAGAGTTTACCTAGAACTCAGACCTTTGCCTTTGAATAGCTGGGCTGTGATAAGATTAACTGACCAATCAAAAAATGCAATAATAGTTTATGCACTGTTTTATAAAATAAAATTTTAAAAAATCACTGCAGTACAAAGCACAGAACAGATCTTTAACTCTTTGTTGCTATAAGCGAGCCAGTTTATTGCCACAAGCATACCATATCAGTTGTAATATAATCTATTAGTATTTTTTGCATCACAAGAGCTCCTGAGCCTCAGCAGGTTTATTTTGTAACTGAAAACATAGACACGGATGGAGCGAGTTCCTATTCCATAGCTAATGGGCAGTCAGTGTGCACAGGGCATAGCCTGTGGCATAGAACAGCAGATGATGCACTGATAGATTTTCCCAGAAATGCATGAAAGAACATTCAGCCAGCCATGATTCTTCAGCAGGAAAGAGAGGTACAGACAGATGTTCATATCTCCTGACGTTTGAAGAACCACTACAGAATCAATACTTTTATGGCAAAAACCTATGAAACGCAAACCGGGGGAGAATTCAGGTGCCAAACCCCCCCCTCTACCCTCCTGCATAGGTTTATAGGAAACCACATGTCCCATCCCAAAGCAATTTGAGCTGATTTACTTAAAGATGTCAGTAATTCTGGCAAGAAACATATTCTTTAGAGTCATCAGTGTAGGAAAGTTAAGTGTAGTTAAAGGTGGTGATGGCAATTTTTGCCAGTGAGAACATCCTTTGCCTGGAAGATAGATGAAGATTTCAATTTGTTTTCCTAGTACTGAAAACACCACAGAAATTGCTGTTACTAAAAATTAAAAATGGATGGACTGCTTATTTGCTGAAATACAGCCATGTCTCCTGTGCTTATCAGGAGCTAAACTGCTTACATACATTTGATATTTTACTTTGGTATATATTCCAAACAAACTCAGTTTTAAAGTTTTCCTTCAAAAGAGAGTGCATGACAAACTGGTGGTCTAAATGTTTAACACTGCACTTCTTAGTGAATCCTTTCTTGTAAACTTAAACTTCCTTGCTCAGAAGGCCATGAAAAAGCCTTGATTACTTTCAGTGGGGCCTCCTACCCTTCTCAAGTTTCTTTTTCAGTTGTCACAGTTTATCTTCACAGCTAATTTATGCTCCATATCCAAGCATAAATACCTGGGTTTGATGACTGTATACCCTAAAATGCATTTAAATCTTAACATGACTCCTTCAGATTTTTTCTTGCTTTTTTTTTTTATACAACTCAGTCCTAAATTAAATATTGTTTCCAGAGAATAGTTGTGTGTTTAATGCTGCTGATCAGTTTAGCTAATCATTGTAGGTCCTGAAAACATTTAGTTCTCTTTCAATAGATCATTTGCAATTACTGTAAAATTGAACTTTATTTACCTATCATTATTCAGAGTTGTTATTAAAAGATTTAGGAGGAAAATGTAATAATGTTTTTAAAACATGATGGTGCAAGGATATAGAAAAATACTTACATGAAAGCAACATAAGCAAGGTATATTCTGTTGACCAAGGTATTCATAGCTATATTATTATAAATCAGGTGCAAAAAAAGAGATCACTGTGGGGACAGAGAAGAGGTAATCAAGTTTTGGGTGGGTGCATGGGAGAGGAATGAAGTTACACTCTCACTTAGAATCAGATTGAGCTGTCCTGCAGTATTTACAAAGCCCAGCAGATTCAGCTACAAGCTTATCAGCTCAGAAAAGTTTCATGTAGTTTAAAATTCATTAACAGAGTTAATGCACATAAATTGAGATTTGCACATGAATTCTGAAGGGACTGACGTTTGTGGACAGCACACAAGATTATTTTGATTCCTTAAAACAGATCATGTAAAGAACCTCTCGGAAGTTATGGAAAATAGCTTTTTCCTGAAGTTAGAGAAATTACAGAGTGTGCCTACACACTTCCTTGCTACACAAAAGAAACAGCAGGGTTGGCAAGATCTGTGCAGAGTTCAATGTTGTTTGCAATAAATGGGAAACCTGTGGCAAGTCATCTCTACTCAGCCAGCATACTTAACATGTAATTCATTTTAGCATGTAATGAGGCGACTTCGTTGTGTTAAGAGAACGGTAAGGCAAAATTACTACATAGCTGAGGTCTGTCAGCCAAGTGCACACTGTCTTTCAAATTCTTGCTTCTGCCTTTTTTTTTTTTTAAGCTTTGCATTTTCATTTTGTTTGTATAATGTATACATAGAGAAAAAAGGTGGAAGTTTTCCATACCTTGGCCATTTCACAAACTTGTAGTGTACCAAAGGTTATTTCCACCAATATTGCCTTTGTCTCCAAAATCTCTAAGTAGTCAGTTCTGTTGTAACTTTGTGATCACAGTAAATATGCACATTAATTTAACGTACCTTTTGAAAGGAAGAATTATACAAATTTATATAAGCTTCGTACTTAGACAGAAGTGGAAAGAAAACATATCAACCCTCAAACTTTCCATTATCCTTAGGTAGACTACATCTGAAAATGACTTGAAACTCAGCAGCTATGGGAAACCTTTGTCTTTCATAGGAATAAATATTAGAAAATACATATTCTTTGCAGGTAATATTACAAACATTCCTACATTTAAATACTGTGAAGTGACACAGGCCCAGGTCATAATTGCCATACTGCCAAAACAGACTTGCTTGTTCTGTTCAAAAAAATGAAGGTGTCACTTTTTTCTGAAATAGATCCTTTAAAAGAAAAAAAGAAATAGTTTTATGAAAGGGATGGCCTGTATGTTTCAAGCAGCCTTATTTTTGTTAAGCTACAATTCAGATCTTGCAGTTCTCACTCAGGAATTGTGCTTGCAAGATCAGTTCTCCTGTTTCAGTAACTTTCTTGTGAGTTATCTTGATCCTGAGTGCTTTTAACTGTGCCTCTACATCCTAATTATTGTTTTGTGCTTTGGATACAATTCCACAAGTGTATAACAGGAAGGAAGTCAGGTTTTTCTTTTGCTGTCTGCATGCCAACACATGGCTAATAAAAAGGAAGAGGAAATGAGTAACATATAAATGGGGAAGTTTTCCCTCTGAACTACAGAAAGATACTCTGATGTGCTTATAATTTTGTCTGTGACTACACAGTGCTGAAAGTCTACTTCAAATTATTTCTATGGCTCTTGCAAGTTTTACCGTGTAGGCAAAGAGATGACCGACTCCTCCAAGCCATCTCCTGTGTTAGTCATCTACACAGCCTTTGCTACTGTGGAATGTGAACGCCTCACATCTGCCCACACAGTGCAGCAGGGGATTCCTGTTCTGAGGCCGAGGAAAGGAGGCACAGAACAGATCAGGTCCAGATGCCAAGAAGTGCTTCTGTGCCTGTCAGAGGAATCTGTGGCATACAGTAATAAAAGATTGAAAGGAGGATTTCCCACGTATTCTCACACACACTTCATTCTCTGTTTCTGCATTACATATTAAGATATCTTATTTGCCCACTGACCTCAGTAGAGAACTCACCTGGCCACAAAATCTTTTATTTTATGCCAGAAATATGCCATTAATTTCATAGTGTCCCAGGCTGCTGAAACCCAGCATTCACTGTCAATAACGAGATGGACCCTCATTTCACTGTCCCCCCAAACAGTCCTTTCAAAGTGTAATAGATTCAACTTCAAATGTTTGAGACAAACCTGCATTTCCAAAGCTTTTCTATATAGGGACATTCAGGAAAATGAATTCATTCCAATTAAGGAGAGATGCAACTTTGAAGTTAGTTATGCTGCTTTAAAGCTTATGCGACTGTAGATTCACATGGCTTGGAAAGTAGATCAATCTGTATTGAGGTTACTTCAGTTGGATCCATTAATTTCTAGAGTTTGCTTAGATTCATTTTCCTCACTGCATCCTATAAAGTCTGAAATCACCTTTTTAGGTGTGGAAACCTTGGCGTCTGAGATCAGTGGTAAATAGGGTACTGTAACTGAGGACTAATTGCTTCTATCATCACGTTTCACTGCTTCACCCTTCTCGTAGTGACTGATCTGGAGTTAATACATGTCACGTGGAACTGGGATGTACTTACTAAACACGCTCTGCATTGCAGGTGGTTCAGGAAGTCCAGAAGAAAGGACTGTTAAGACGACCAATAGATTTACTGCTAGCTGCATACCTCATTCTAGCAACGGGGTTTTGCATATTTAGGGGCATGGTAAGTTGACAATGTTTTTATATTCTGGCCTCTAATTTTCAGTCAAAATTTTAAATTTGAAGTCATTGTGTCTATGTTAAAAAGTATGTACATTTTGGTTAAGGGAAATCCTGTGACTTTCAGGGTTGAAATAGGCCTTAGATATATAAAGAACGATTTGATTATTTGTTATAATTAGTAATGCTTTGCTTCTCCATTTTGCCCTGTGCAAAGGAACTTTTTCAAAAGAATGGAGATGCACAGTCACAAGAGCAAATAGCAGTGCAAGTGCAGATCAGCATGACCCAAATCTGTTTTCATTGGTCTGATGTTATGTTTATGGCCAAGAACATGGAGACAAATGAACTAAATTAAATCTCCATTCATTTTTGTCTAATCAGAGATGCATGGTTAAAGTTGATAGGAAACCAAGTTAATTTACACTGCATGAGATAGAGGGGAACATTTCCATCTGAAAAAAAAAATGTATGTACACTACCTGAAGACCACGTTAACGTTACTTACCAAGAGCTGAGTTGTTTTTCTAAATGTTTACTTTTTAAGCATAGTTGATTGAATTAAAGTTTGAGGGAATGAATCAGTACTGATAGTGTTTGAAGTAGATAAATGCAGTAGTAGGTAAATCTAGTCCTTTGTCAGCTCTAAAGCATTTTCTGTCTTTAGCAGAAGGGAAGTTGTATATCATTCAGTGAACAGAATGTTCAAATGTTTAGGTGTCTTAGACAACTGCCTGCCTGCTTGATTTGTAGATCTTATCCTGTCTAGTAAGGACTCAAGTAAGAAGTGACAAGTACCCAAGGAACATTTTATTTACCTAGCACAGATTGTTCTTTTGTAGTTCTGCTGCTCACATTACTCTGTCATCTTCTGCTGTTTCTCTGAAAACTTGCCTCTCAAGTTTTTTTTTTTTTTTCTTAACTTGTCACAGACTGCTTCATTTCTTACAGATCATGCTACTTCAGAGCACCACTGATGCAGGTTAATCAGATCTTTTACCTGTAATTTCACTGTGGGAAATGTTAATCTCATGCTCTAACATCTAACTTGGTTCCGTAACTCCACTTAATTTCTCCGAGGAATTTTTTTGTGTTGATTTTGAGAGCGTGGTCATTTCCTTACATATTTCCTTTACCAAACAGGAACTGCTTACTGGCCTTGCTTATACACACAGAGATCAACTGAACCTCTCTGTGTCAGCTACAGTAACCATGATTTTGTGGAAAAAAGCTAATAAAACATAATCCATTACAGTCCATTCAGACCTGCTTCTTGGATGCCCGTATTGGAAAAGAACAGGCATATGCACTATTTGTAAATCTTTGCATTTCCCCTCAAAGTCACACAATGAATACACATGAAATTAAGTTGTACAAGACATACCATTCAGTTCTGTAACTTAGGCATTAACGATGCCTTGCTATAGAACAGTCACAGCTGCTGATACAGATTGCTAACTCATTTTAGAATAGTGTTTTTTGAAGTAGTTTTAAGGGATACTATGCAAATGAACTGCTTTTGCAGCTGGGACTCTCTTCATGTTTATTGGGAACTTTGTTCCTTCTGTAGGAATGTAAAGTGCAATAATCTCTCCTTTGCTGCACTCTAAAATGATTACTTTAGGCAACACCTGTCTCTCCGCATTGCTCTTCACTGCTGCCTTGCCACAATGCAACTCTTTACCTGGACTGCATTCATAGCTTGCTATCCCAAAAATTGGGTGCTTAACCTCAAGTTTCCACTGTTTGAATAATTTTCCCTTGGAAAGTTCATTTGCTGGGATCAAACTCTGTTTATCAGAGCAAATCAATAGCAGTTATACTTTTACTACAGTGTAGCCAGTTGACTGAATTTACTTTCAGTCAAAATCTTTAAAGCAGGCTGTCAGCACTTCCTGACAAACCCTCTGAGCAGGAGCTGAGAGGAGGCTGTGTTTCACCTTTTTAATTGGTGATCAAATGGATCACCTTTGCAATCGGTTTTAAGCAAGACTCCAGGGTAGCAGTGCTGAAGACTGCTAGTGAATCTTTAGGGCTCATAACAGGTATCAGGTTAGCTCGTTGTAGAACAAATTCTTTGTTCACAGGAAGTTTTAAAAATTCTTCTTAGATTGCTCTGGATTGCCCTGCTGAACTCTGCCGGCTATATATTCAACTTCACGAGCCTTATATAAAAGATCCTGCTGCCTATCCTAAGCTTCAGGTAAAGCATTGACTGTGGAGCATAGAGTGTTAAGAAGTGATTTGTTAACTGGCACAAAGTCAAAGCCGTGGGTTTCACAGATGGCAAGATCAATAAGGGAAGTATTTGTTCATGGCAAGTTAAACAGTATTTCTTATTTTCTACTACAGCCATTACAGGGTACCCACTCTTTGTTGTGGTAAACTTAACTTTGATTTCAATCAGTTACCTGGAGTTACAGATCCTAATGACTGAGGCTTCTTTTAATATATCCCATGAAACATATCTGCATGCTTTTTGTGATTGTTCCTCATCCTTAGAAAGGCAAAGTAGACTTTTAGTCTGGAATAATGGAGCAGAAAGGAGTGTAGTAGGACTAGATTCCTTAAGCTCATGTTACACTTCTGTCACCAGTAACACACTCCTTGAAACAAGCCTTTTTTTTTTTTTTNTTTACACAAACCCTATTTACACAAGCACTGCAGAGGAATGTTGTACTTTAGTTTTGTAGTATCTACAAGGTTGCCTTTGTTTTGTAACCCTGGCTGCTGCATAGAGGCAGGGCCTGGAGCCATAAGAGGACTCACAAGCAAGGCAACAAGCAGAACCCAAGTATCTCTGCTGGACCTGTTCTTTCTGGGAAAGGGGTGGGCTGGGTCTGTCTCTTACCTCCCAGCTGAAAATGCAATGGAGCTTGAGAAACAGACACCCATGTTGTGTTGGCCATCAAGTTAGGTCAAGCCATGCTTCTTAACATGGTCTCAAGATGGCAAAGGGTAGGAATACCTGTCTGGGATGAAGTGGATTTGGATGGGGCAGAGACAACAGCCATCAGTATTAGTGGAAGCCTCCGGGTAGCTGGATCCTGTCAACAGCATCCAGGTGTGAAATTCTTTTCTCAAAGAAGGTACAGCTGCAAAAAGGCCTGGGAATCATTGCTGCCAGGAGTGTAGTTCTGAACAGTCTCAACTCCTCAGTCAGCAGCTGGCTAATTTTTTAATTACATCTCCCTCACACTGCAAAGCAACTAATACTTCTGTTTAAAATGCAGATGCTGGCATACATGTTCTACTCTGTGCCATACTATGTGATTGCTCTGTACGGCCTACTGGTGCCTGGTTGTTCCTGGATGCCCGATTTAACCCTTATACATGCTGGAGGACTAGCTCAGGTATTTCTTCCTAAAACATTCACTCTTGAATTACAGGTCAGGGGCCCAGGGCTTGATCTTCCCATGCAGGTTTTATGCCATTGTAACTCAGATCACCTTTTATATCTGTAACACACTAATTTAAGGAAGTGGAGAATCAAACCTATTCCATGTCTCTAATGACTGCATTCTTGCTTCAGTAGACTTCTCTCCTTCTGCAGAATCTTTTTATTGGGCTCATTTTTAAACCTTATCAAGCACCATGTACACTCTTTAGCTGAGACCATGAAGGAAACCTCTGTTAAAGCTGCAATGATCAGCCATGTAAAAAACCCCAAACATGTCACAACATAAAATACATTGTTTCCATAATATGTTTTGGCCAACTAGGTAGTCTGAAAAATGGACAAAAAGCATCTAGTAGTCACATAAAATGAACATCAGTTGATGATATTGATACAACACCGGGAACCTCCTGGGCCACAAACCACAGTAACACTAGTACAGGCTTGTGTTGCCAAAGGAAATGATCATACTTTATTAACTCATTCTGTTCCGATTCTTCTAAATAAATAACTGCAGTTAGTTACTAGATGGTACTGATGGTTGAGAAGACTGGCCAAAACAAAAAAAAGGAACTAGTGAATGACCTCATCACATATAGATGACCATTTCGCAGTTGAGAGAGTGACAATTGCTTTGTACAGCGTGTAGGAAGCAAGTTGTGCTCTGAGCATCCAGACAATACAGAAAATACACACAAAATCCTGCACCAATAACGAGAACATAGGAACATGGCAATAAGTGTAAGTCAGGTACCACTATTAGACCAACACTTTGTTCCCCAGGCCAGAAATGACACTCATGGATACAAACTACAATCCAGCTTAACTGCCCAGTAAGGATGGGGGAGTGACAGTTTATTTTCCTGTTTCTGAGCAACTATCACAGAGAATTACTTTTTTTAAACACACCACTTTATAGAGAATCTTGGATCACTAAATTATATCAAAACAGAACCTGGCAAATATATTAACGAGAAAGTTGAAATGCTTAAAAGGTGTCATAAATATCATAAAACTGTGTTTGGCCTAAATCTAACCTAAAAAAAAAAAATCACAAGCTAGCTAAAGCAGGCAAGCAGTGTCAGGAACCTTTCTCTACAGACAGATTACTCAGGTTTCATGAATTCCCCAGACAGTCAGGAAAGAAACTGCTCCTTCAGAGATTATTTAGCACAAGAAGTAAACCAGAAGTCAGAGTGTGATGTCACAACCTTGCAGATTCTCTAAGAAGCTGAGCCCCCCAGATTGAACGTGATCTTTTGTTTGGTTGATTTTGGTTTGTTGGGGTTTCATTTAAAACATTTTCCATAGAACCACTGTTTTTGAATAGCACTTTGTACATTTTAACTGTACGATTAATGCATGCAACATTTCAGTGCCAAAGCCTAGAACCCCTCTGTTGTCCCTTGTCATGTGGCTTCAGGGTAATACTGATTTACACATCAAACAAGGAGAAGAAAAGCTATCTAAATCTAACACTCAAAATTTCCCATCTTACTCTGAGGCTTGTCATAGGCACAAGCAAAAACCATGGGCTGACAAAAACTGATTAAGAGAACTATATGTTCCTGCACACTCCTCATGTTTTATCCTGATGCAAGAAACATTTAATTTCAGGATTATTTTTTGTTGTAGTTTTGACTTTAATGCACTGCAGAATGAACTTCTGTCATCCCACAACTGGACATGATTTAATTGATTTGACTTGGTGAACTGTGAGCAACCTGGGATGAAAAGTGTGTGACAATAAATGAGGGCTCATTTCTATATTAGTTTTAGAGGCACAAAACACATTTCCAGGTTTGTCCACTGTTTTCTCAAGTTAAAACACTTGTGATTGCTAAGTAAAACATATGCAGCTACTGAAACTCATTTTGCTTTCTGTTATGCACAAAGGTCCAAAAAAGGTAAATATCTGGTGATGGAAACAGTGGGTATTTCCACCAGGAATGAACACTGCTCCTATAGATGGCCAGTGTGGGGATTTTAATTATTGTTATTATGATGTATTTTGCCTTTTTTTACAAAAAAAGTCTCAAAATTCCATGTGATGTATCTAAACTAAAACCCTCTTAAAGTGCCCTGCCTTTCACACACACGGAGAAACACTTACTGTTTTTCAGAATTACATACAGCTCTCAGCTTGGATTAGTCTGTTACCAACATCCAGACTCCAAAACCAGGCTGAGGATTTTTAACCCTTATTAGGCTTTCTGAAGCTCTGGGAGGAGCTCTTTAAATGACATGCAACTAAAGTACCAGGAGCTTTGAGTACACAGAGGGCTGTGTACTGAACTGGATTAAATTGCTGCCTCCCTACACAAGTGAGCCACAGCCCTGCTACCCACAATCATTCTGTCTCACCAACTCTCCATAGCCCACTCCCCTATTCTCTCAAATGTAGAAAGTTCTTTTCTTCTCCATCTAAGTGTTTTCCTTAATCCTGCAATTTTTGCTGGCTAGTTTCTGCAGGGCCTACAATAGAACCTAAACCCAAGGAACATGTTTTGCTAGATTACTCACTCCTCCCTCTATTTGAAGGCTTTCCTTAGGCTTGTAACTTCTGGTCCAAACCCACCCAAAATCAGCTACAACCTTTGCCTGATTTTAGTCAGTTTTAGAGAGAAGGCACAGAGTGAAACAGGACTCCTAGCCTTTTTCCAGGCCTGCCTTTCTTTGTCCTTAGCAGGAGGGCTTTCTCAACTGCAGGGTAAGAAACATTCAAAGTATTGCCTATGATTAGGCTACAGGTAAAAAAAAACAACTGTAAACCAACCCAAACTTATTTCATACAGACAAGAAGCTTAATGAGTAGGAGGCGCATGCAAATTGCCATTGTCAAGTTGAGCAGTGCCATGTCCAGCACCAGGTTCCAGTTGCTGTGGAACAGGCTCATCAGCAGGCTGGCCAAGGCATCGAGGTTAACAAAGGCTGTACGTTAAATGTATAAGGCTACCTTATAAGTTTACCTGCAGCATCTCATTTGGTTGATTTCTCAGCCAAGGTTTAGGGGTTTGATCCTCAAAATTCTCCAGTTCAAGAGGGGTCAGTAACAGAAAGCACCAAGGAACGGCTTATTCACCGAGAGGCTCTATCACAGAGAGATAACACAACAGACTCAAGGCTGCTCTCACCACAATGCCAGTCTACTACACAACAGGCACGGAGAGCTGCAGTAACTAACAGCTCTTCTCTTACTGCTAAAAATAATGGATTTGATGCAAGTCTGCCTGGGACTCAAATGAAGAGCAGGACCAGGCTACTGGTGCGTGAGATATCTGCTCTGCAGACACCCCCCTGCCCCAAGGTAGCCGGAAAAACCCCAACCAACCAAAAAAAAAAGCAAAAGCAGAGTAGAGCCATGGAAAGGAAACATGAGATTAAAAACATAACATGATTTCCACACAGGCAAATCAAATTAAAAAAAAAAAGTAACTTTAACAGACCTAAATATCCTCCCAGTAATGAAAGGAAAAAACAATGTGTTATATTGACAAACAAGTCTAATAAACAATAACTTCATTATATGATGCATCATTAGCTAGTGAAAGTCTTCACAGGCTACAAATAGAACAAAACACTTCTGCTTTTTCCTTCTATAATGCTCAAAGCTCACTAATGTGCCACAACTGTTTTAAGAGACAAGACCACAAATAAGGCTTAGATCTTCAGTGGCATCTAGGAGGCTGTGGGATCTGTAGGTCTCTCAGGCACAGTGCCTTACAGCTCTTTCCAAGAGGGCTTACTATGAACTCTGTAAGAGTTTACTATCAACTTGCTATGCTGCACATCTGGCCGCTCCTGCAGACAGGCAGGCCTCACCACCCTCCATAGAGGAGTACATAGCTTAGCACCCTGCTTACACCAGAAGAGGCTCTAAACCACCACCAGGAGGCTGTTGGTGCTCAGGTAAACATCAGACAGCCCCACACCTCCTACCTGAAGCCTGATGGTGGCCAGCCATCTTCCCAGGAAACTGCTACCTCACATCACAAGGTCTTTGCTGCTGAGCATTAATGCTCTAGCTGCCCAGGCTGAGATGGCTCCTGAGGTGAGGGAAGGTAGCAGGGATCTGAGCCAAAGGCAGCTTCTGTCTGAGACAGGTGAGAACAAACAGGCTGTGAGAGAGACTAAATTACGGGGCTGATATAAACCAGCTGCCAATACCGTGCCCCTGAACATCTGGGGCCCGAGTAATAGCTATTTACAGAAACATGCTAAGTGGCACTCTGCTGAAGTGTTTGTGTTTCATTTCTTTGACGACTCCATTTCCTCACTCAGGTTTGCTAGATCAGCTCCCCTGTTAAGTGGAGGTGGTTAGAATCACCTGAAAACCAATTTCCTTCTCCTTTTTGATGTATGGTCTCAGGCTAACCTTTTGCTAGAGGGGTGTGGATTAAAACACCTGCACTGTATTTAACTTTCTGCTTCACTATCCGTGAACAGAACTGCGTTGTGAGCCCAAAGTAACTCCTGCTGAAGCCAGAACAGAGGGTGCAATTGGCCATAGCGTTCTCTGTGTTACTAAAATCCCAGTGTCCCTTTCTCCTGCTCTGCTTAAGATCAAATTGATGTTTATCTTCTCAGATCTCCTCCCTTTCAAACTAATGAATAGTAAAAAAAGGACAGACAATAGTTAATGTGAATGAGCTGTGGCTTGAAATAGCAGGTAACAGATGGAGACAAAAGACAGTGACTATCCTGACACTTCTATCTTTAAATATTTGTTTATGCTAAAAATACGCTTCAGCCCAGCAAGCCTGTCTTTGCGTATAACCTTCACTGTAAACTTAATCTATACTTCAGAACCGCCCCCAGCCCAAAAGCCAAATGTTGCAGATGTTTTCTGAAACCATCAGAATCCGGGAGAGCGGGTTTAATATTAAAAAAAGAAACTAACATAGCTTCCAAGATTTTATTTTCTAACTTCGCTCAGAGTGAGCGTGTCTGCCAGCCTCTCCTCGGTGCCAAACCCGACATCCCTGGGTGGGCGGGTGCGAGTCCCACCCCCACGGCTGGGCTGGGCCTCGGGAGCGCAGATCTCTGTGGCGATGCCCGCGGCATTTGCCTGGGGAAGGGTCGCGGCCCCTGTTGCATGAAAAATCACCCATAAGCCAGGGCTGAAATCCTATACCTGATGTAAGGAGCAGTGCCACCATGTGCATAAAATAAACCTCTTACCGTGGTACTGACAGCCCCTCTTACACCAAGATGTTGATGACCTTCGTTTAGACTGTATTTTTATACCGCTACGCAGAAGTGTGATGGGTAATTCTGGAATAAAAGGGTTGGCTTGGCAAACGCCCCTGGAGATGCAGACTTGCATGCAGATTATGCTGTCTTTCCAAAATACACATCAGCTTCACCCTTTTTTTAACATATACGTTATATACACACCACAGGCTCAATTTTCCCACATTGGTGCTTCTCTTCATGCACGAACTCCTTACATCTACAGAGTCCCTGAAGAAGCAAAACAGTTTTTTCTGATCCTGAATGTAATGTACGGGATTCTTCCCCAGCTGCTGGCTTACAGGTGTGTCAACAAGCCAGAGTTTTTTATGAAAACAAAACAAGAAGAAAAACCGGAATAGCACGACTGTTTTCCGCTCCTCTTTTTGGCGATGTATATAATTGGGTTGGGATGTAATCGAAATGCTTAAATGGAACCCAGACGAAGCGTGTAAGATGTGTAAAATTGCGCAATTGTGTAAAGTTGCACGGTCTGTTTTGTTTATCCTACTCAAAAGGGGAAAATAAAGACGACTGCCTTCAGTACCACTTCTCAACATTTTGCCTTTGCGCTGCAGTGGAGCTGCGAGCTCACATAGCTATTTTTAAGTAAGCTGCTTTGACAGTTTTAGAAATACTGCATGAAGTTAAATAATAATAATGATGTCAGTGTTTAGCCTCCGCACACTGAGGAGTGTCAGAGCCAGCAATCCCTACACAGAGCTGCTGTAGGATGTGAAGGTCAGTATTTTGAAGTGTGAAAAATTAACGTACATAACTCTGTCACATGCACATGTTTTATTTGTCAAAAAGTATGTCCTGCGGGTCAGCCCTGTTAAAAATCCCAAGAGCTCTCTGAGCGGCAATCGACTCTTAGGGTCAGACTCCAGCTATGGTAAGCAAATCAGTTTTGGTAATTCTTTTAAGGGTTCACCTTGGCAAGGCCTGCTCAGCTCCTTGAAGTTAAGCGTGCGGTTAGTGGCGCTTCCGAACTGGGCGCAGGGGGACCGTTGTTCCCTTGGCCTCGCACCCCAGCACGCCTTGTCGGAGAGGAGGGGGGTTGGCCGGGTGGAGCCATAAATGGGGAGCAGCAAATGCTGCCACCCCGGGGCGTACGTCTGTTTCTGTTTGCAATCGCCACTATTTCTATGACTTCGATGTGTGTTTTCACTAAAAGCAGTACAGTTAGTGCCTTTCTCGCAGAGGAAATTAGCTGATACGTTTTAACTGGAAACACTTTATTTTGGGACGTTGACTTTTGGCTGGTTTGATTTAGAGAATTTTAATTGTCTTTTTCGACCTAACCGGTAACAAGAAAGCATCAGCTCATGCGCATGCGTGTTGCACCCTGCAGAAGGGGACTTTCGGAACAGCGAGAAATTCATGCTATAACGCTCTCCCGTCGAGCACTGCGGTGTGGTTCACAGCAGCGCTCGGAAGAGAGGACCCACGGTTTGGGACCTCCGGCCAAAGGGGCAGGTCCAAAATAACCACAAACATCTCAGTCAGTGCTTCTTGGCAAAGAGGAGCTCGGCAGCACCCGGCCTCCCTGGCGCGGGCTCCTTCCAGGTACGCTAGAATTCGGGCTAGCTCCGTCCCAGTACGTCCTCCCGGGAAAACAGCCCCAGAGCTGCGGGGCTGTAGTGGGACATGCTGGCTCACAAACGGGCACTGAGCCTCCGCTGTTCCTTCTAATGTTTTTAAAGAAACTTTGAGTACATTCAAGGTGAATTTAATAACCTCCTGTTATCCAGAAAAGGCAAAGTACAGAAAAAATAAAGATCTCACCTGCACTTGTATCTATTATGGTCAACTCATGTTAACAGAATGTTTTGCTTTAATACTTGACTTACATTAATACCTCACATTATTACACGTATGAAGCCAAATATGACGCTAACTTAGTTGCTTACAACCTCAAACCTTACTCCCAATACACATTCCAATAAATTTATTCTGTAAAAACAATACATTTTTTTGTTTTCTTTTTGTTTTGTTTTTTGTTTTTTTGTCGTGTTTTTTTTTTTTCGTTTTTTACAGTAAACTCGTCAACTACAAACCTTGAATACGCAAAAGATGTTCCAAGGACAAGCATAACAAGGATTGGTAAAACCAGACTAAATATGTTTTCACAATAAAAGCTGGCATAAAAATAAATAAAAATCTCTATTATCACAATAGCAACAATAATGTACACAGAATAATGGATTCGGAATGCTTACGTACTAGTCTAGTTCTATTTCCAAACGGAAAAAAAAGCCAGAGTGACGGCATCCTTTTTTAAGCCTTTCGTTATTTCAAATTGATGTTTTCTTTTGGTTTCCCATAGGGTTCTATATCACAGTAAGCTTAAAAATGGAAAGCATCCAAATGAATGATTTCAAATTGTGTTGGCATTGGAAAAAATCCTTGTATTAATCTAAAGAAACACAAAAAGACTTTCACTAACTCCACATATAGGAACTAAGTCAGATAGTGTACATTACATCATGATTTTGAGAAGTATTAAGAGTATAACTAGCTAGGTACTTCTAATAAGGAAAGGTATTTTATTACATTATTGAACTTGGCGGTGATCTCAACTGAAGAGGAATTTTTCTTTTATGTCGTAAACCGATCAAAAATCAACAAAGTATGGCTACAGGGAAATTGAAAATTATGTCTGTAGGTGGAAGATATTGTTGTAGCCTCGTATGGAGGGGACTCATTCCTAAGATTTACTTGTTTTTTAAAAAAATGCTGATTTAGATTGATGTAATTTGGAGTTACACCTTTTCTATCCAGAAAAGGGATCTAAAACATGTTCAAGTATGCGATACCTTCATAAACCTCAGCCACTGGTAAAGGGCAACTTCATGCAACCAAAGACTATGAAAATCAAAAAGTAACCCTTAGAAAAAAGGGTAAAAATGTCATTTCTGCAAACACAACGGATAGGAATGTGAACAATGTGCATACAAACTGGGATGCTCCTGATGATACTAATGAACAGATGTGGTGACTCATATCAAATCCAAGAATATTAGACAACCAAACATGGAACCTTCTTGTGTTTTCCCTTAATATTCAGCAGTCATTACGTTGGTTAAGTCTGAAAGAGAAGGAGAGAAATAAAATTACATTTAATGCAAGAAAAAGCACGCTGCAACACACTTGAGATAATTAATGCCATATTCCCACACGCCAGAGTCACCAGTACAAGTAACCGCCCAGTTGGTTTGAAGAGCCATTTTTTTCTAGAGAAAACCGCTTACGTTAATCCACTCAACACACCGCTACGAAGTGTTACAGAACACGGTTCAGAAGGGAACGTTTAGGGCTTTACTCAAGCCAGCAGCTCCGGTCACGGATGTGGGCTGGTTTTTGCTTTCCCCTGTCACTTCTCGAGGAATCCTGCCGTGTACCTCACACACTACCCACCTTCGTGTTTCCCCACTGCACTAAATCACTGCGGGGCTTCAGGCGAGAGCCGAGGAGCTGCTGGGTTCCTGCACACCCAGCCTTGAGAACCCCCTTCTGCTCCAACAGAGGAACACTGGGCAAGGTAGAGCTGAAGGTAAAAAGAAGACAGCCCACCAGCTTTCAGGGCTAGCGGATCTGAACGTTGCTTCTGAAAAGGAAACCGTCCGGCGTGGAGTTCACCGAAGGTGTGACAGAAAAGGAGGAAACTCCCACGGAGTCCCGGCTGAGTCCAGGGCAGCTCTTGGTTCCACAGACAGCAGCGGGAACCGGGCCGGGCTGCCCTCGCCGCCATGGCATGTGTCTCCCGTCTCGGTTTCTTCGTATTAAACAGCGATGGGAAACTCGCCCATGGGTGCGCACGAAGACACGCAGCGCAGTGTGACTGCCTAACCCCGAGCAAGATGTCCCTTCTCCTTTGCAGAGAATTCCGAGTGTGAACGCATGTCCGCCCACACCCTGACGGACGGAAAGAAACACAATGTACAACGGTACGACAGAACGAGTACTGTATTGGGTGTGATCATCCAAGAAGAAATCAACATCGAGGAGTAAGGGGGGGGTACAGGTTAGATCCACCAGGGATGATGGAATTTTCATTTTACAGCGCTCCCGGAGGAGGACAGGGAAAGAAGGACATTTTCACATCCTTGCGCTAGCAGTTTGCTGCCTAAGCTCCCTGCCGCTCTGGCCCATCACACCCGCTGCGTGTGATGTCATGGCTATGGCAGACTGTGCTTCTCTAGCCAAGAGGGTAAGCGCACACAAGTGCCCGCCCAGCAGCCTGCAGCCCCGACCTGGCTGCTGCTGCATGCTGTTTGTTCAGTGTGGTGGTTCTCTCCTGTGACGGGGGTTTGCAAACAGTAAGTAATGGAAACCTGCGCTTCCCGTGTGGGAGGTCCTGGTACATCCTGACTAAGGACACATGATAAGGGGTTATTATGAAATGCTCATGCGTGTAAGGACGGCTTGCAGGAGCCACTGGAGCTCTGCCGCCCCCCAAAAGGCGTGACAGTGCTCCTCCAGCACAACGCACTTCCACTGACCTCTCTCCTGTTCAACAGTCCATGAGATTATGCTTACAGAAGCTTCGGAGACGTGGCTCGGAGGGGTTTGCTGCCATTTCTTTCCCTTCAGAGGGAAGTGCAGACCCCCTTTAAAACAACTACAAATGACTGGCGAATCAAGCCGTGCCTTCTGCTGGAGTTCGGAATGACAGCTGCTGCCTGCGCTGATGGGCAGGATGGGTGGTGAAACAGGCGGTCCCTACGGTATGGCTCCTGGATCCCGTAAGGAAAGCTGTCCTTTCGGAGCGTGAAACCTTTGCGCTTACTAACAGCAATCCCCCCTGGGCCAAGGCACCATTCTCACGTGGGGAGCTGGGAACTCACAGTTCCACTCCCCGCTGTCTCAGACAGGTCCGTTGGGCCACGGCGCGGCACAGGAGGGACAACAAAGAGCCAGGCGTGCAAATCATCCTCTAGGATTTTGAGCTTCCAGTACCATCTTCCAGCACGACACCCATTTTGTCTCCCCGGTGCGCTCCCAGGCGCCCCAGAAGTCAGCAGTTCTTTTTCCCCCGACGCAGGCAGCCCCCGGGGCTAGCGGGGCTGCCCAGGGACCGGGGCTCCTTCCCCTGCCCCGGCAGCACGCGCTGCCAGGCTCCCGCGGCAGCCGCTGAACAGGGATGCGGCAGAGCTGCGCAGTTTCCACCGTCTCCATGGTTTCACGTCTCTTCAGAAACAGATCAACTCGCATCACCTTTGTTTGAACAAGTCCCTCAGCTTTACTGTAAGACACGGCGCAACATGTGTCGCACTGACCAACGCTGCCTGGCACAGAACAAAGAGCGCAGAATCTGGCTGATTCGAGTGAAAAAATTTGATCATGGATAAAATTGAAGGACAGAGAGCGGGAAATAAAACCAACCCCACTAATTGCTTTGTTTTTTCTGGCACTGAAAATTCCTTCCTCAACAGTGTCTGGCAACTGACTCAGCCATCCTGTACACAAAGGCTCTTGCTGGATGGGCAGATGGATAATTATTTACTTGCTGTGTACAATCACTGTTATTCCATGTTGGTTTGAGGTCAAAATGGTTATGGGACTCGACGTACACAGAGGTGCAAAGCGTGTATTTCATCATACCGGCCGCTTTAATCTCAGCGTGCGGTCAGACGTGTACGTTGCTCCCGAGTTGTGTCCCACCACCTTACGTACTGCTGTTGTCCTGGGCGATAGGAAGGCAGCAGCAAACCCATCTCCTCACACTGGAGAGTACGCCACTGTCTGGTTTTCACATGGAAATTTTTACTGTGCAATAGTTAAACACATTTTTACAAACACTCTCTTTTCTGGAGGGACAGATTTCAACTTATCTCAACCTGCTGAAAAAATTCCGACAGAAATACATACTCTGTTTTCATTTTCTGAAGAAATACCCACAGAAATGCTTTTACGCTGCTAGAGCCCTAAATGCGACGCTGTTAACGTCGATGAAACCGCAACTCTGTTACGCAGCCTAAGCAACGTTATTCTTGAGATGGGAAGAAGGAAGAGCAAAGGACCCAAACATCTCAAAGCCGCATCAGAAGGACACAATGGACCTGTCTCTCTCAGTTTGGCCGTAACACTCGTCTTTCAGAGCAGTAACTGGAATTGTTGCTACCCCACCAGAACATTACAACAAAAAACACGTCCTGGACACAGGCAGTTTTAAATATGTTCTCCCAATTGCAATAGTATCAGATGGCGGTAATTTTGGACCAGATTTTGATCCCCTTATTCATGCTGGCAAGCAGTCACCTCCGCAAATAGATCCACTGACTCCCATGTTAGTAGCTGATTGTCAGTGTGAGTGAAGAGATCACAGTCCTTTACCCCGCTTCAATATTCGGGCCGTACCAGGAGCAAAAAAAAAAAAAAAAAAAAAAAGTATTTAATTTCCAACAAAGCTATTATTTTTCAAAGACTCAGTAAAATCCTTCACCTCCTGAAATGCAGCCACATGCATCCCTACGCAAAAAGAATGCCTCATTTACTGACACAACGTCCGGACTGTAACTAAAATAATGGATACCAAAAGAAAAACTTGCCGCGCACCCTGAGCGCTGACCTCACCATTCAAATACTCTCACAGGGCTGGGGCTGGTGCCAGTGTCCCAACGTCATTGCACGGGTCTCTGGAGAGTAACAGCAAAAAGCACCTCAGGTGTTCAGTTATGAAGGTTCAGTTACACCAGCCCAGAACCGAACATACAAGTCACCGGAGATTTAGATGTGGAATGTAAATCCACTGCCACGAATTCACTGATTTATGAGCTAATTTTGTTCCACAGAAAGTAAACAGCACAGAGCCATGAATGCCCTTTCCACTGGAATATTCCGTTTGTGGGGTATTTTGAGAAAGCCCAAACAATTTAGTATTTAACAGCAGAAGACTGTCATGGGGGAAGTTGTGTCTGTGACTCTTGACTTGAGAAAACTCTGGGATGGGCTGTCATAGCTAAAATATTATTATCTAATTAATATTAGATAATAAAACCCTGAGGGTTGGGCTTTCCATCTTTCTGGGGAAGGAATCAGCCACAGAACAGCGGTGAGGGAAAGAGCTTGAGACCAGGCAGTGGCGAGACACAGTTAGAAGCTGTGGCTGAGTCTGAGGAAGCCAATGTCTCTTCTGTTGAGAGTGCCTGTAGTCCTCAAGAATAGTTGAGAAACTAAGGGATGGAGATAAGAAAAGAAAGCAGCTTTGTCAACCCCAGGGATAAAAAAAAATAAATCACAAGTTTAGCCCTTGAACAGTATGAAATTGGCTGAAAAAATATCATAGCTTTGGCAGTACTTTTATTTGCTCTGGGTTTTGAGTCTTTAGGAAGCCATCACTTCACATTTTCAAGCCGTCCTCTACCACCTGGAGGTTAGAAATTTCATTAAAAATATAGGTGGAGATGTTCCTGCAATCATTTGGCTTTGGCCGTTAACCCTTCCAGAAGATCCCCGTAATGCTGAGGGTAAGAGTGCGCTTAAAAGGCAAGGTTCCCTCTGGTCTGAAGGGGGGACATGTGTCTTCAGCTGCAGTCCAGGCACTATAAAACATAATTGGTACCCCATTTTTACTGGTATTATTAAGAGAAAAGCTGCTTGTGTCCTTTAGGCAACTCCGGCCCGGTCAGAGGCCTGGGAGGTGCAGAGCGCCGGAGCCAGAGGCTGTCCAGACGCAGCCCGAGGGGAGCACTGCCAGGAGGGTGCCGCTGACCCTCGGCCCCCTGCCCAGCCTCCACTACCCGGCATCTTTTAAGCAGCCGGTCATGGGCATAGGCAGGGAACGAAGCACGCCTGTGCCTGAGATCAGGGCCTGAACTCCTGGTTCTCTTGTCTCTTTGCTGTCACGGTGCCTTCCCACAGGTCATTGAGAAGCCCTGTCTCTCCCGGGAGGCTCGGGCAGCGCCAGCCCCGTGCAGCACCCAGCGCTGGGCTCCGTGTGCTCCCGGCGCCATCTCATGGCCACCGCAGCCTCCCGAGCTCGGCGGTGGGCAGGCAGCGCCGGCGGCGGAGACAGCCCTTCTTCTGACCGCTGGGGTTGGTCCAACGCTCTTCTCGCAAGGGAAATTATTTTCAAGAGACCATAAGCTCCTCTATGACGGGGTCTTTTACCAAGCCTAGACATTCTGCTGAGTTCATGCCTGTGAACCAGAGGACCATATCCTGACTCTGCAGGCATGCGTTGGTCTTTCTTGACTTTCCTTTCCATGGAAGAGATGTCCAAGTGTGTGGGTAGAGGAGCTCAACGCCCTTCCACAGACTCCCAGTCTGGATGTCCAGCAGAATGTGTATGCAGGACAGCCGGCCCTGTACCCCAGGAGTGCTGGCTGTACCCCAGTGTGACTGGCTGTTAACAGCCACTGAAAAAAAATGATCTGATTGCTCTTTCCCCAAGTGCCTTGTGCCTGATGAAGGCATACCTTCTAAAAAGACACCTGGTCTGGCTTTGGGGATGCCAGGAAATGGAGTGTCCCCTCCTGGCCCTAGAAGAGAATTGCACTACTGGCAACATCTAAAAAGGATTTTACACGTGAAACGCTGATCCTGCAGCAGAAATGCCCAAGGTGAAATATCGGGATCAGGATGTGAATCTCTCCAAATTTATCAGTGCTTTTAACTCAAACTGCTCTTAGAACTGTCTGTCTCTTTAGTACATCCTACTAGAACTCCACTTCTCCCATAAGGTGGAGTTAAAAACATCCAAGATCTAGTTCAAGACTGGTTGTTCAAGTGCGAGGTCAAGCCTGAGCGCTGGGGTTGCAGAAGTCAGAGCAGAGCCAGCTCCTCACATGGGTATGACAACACTGACTGTGAGCATTTCTGTGGAGCTGATGCTGACAGGAGCGAC
Source organism: Psophia crepitans (assembly GCA_013399095.1). Lineage (NCBI taxonomy): Eukaryota > Metazoa > Chordata > Aves > Gruiformes > Psophiidae > Psophia > Psophia crepitans. Next base: position 966,737 of record VWZZ01004901.1, on the reverse strand, counting down.
ACGGGGACTGCTGACGATATTTCAGCACAGGGGCTGAAACACCTGCAATCCTGAAGAGGCTGTAGAGCACCGTGATGTCCTAGCACGCTGGAGTCAACCTCCCAGTGGTTACAAGCATGTCACATAGAGAAAGAGGAGCCGTATGAATGGCACCAGCCACAAAGCCAACATCCTATGTGACTTTTTAGCCCCGTAATGTGTGACTGATCAAACTCAGCAAGCATTTGGTCCTTTCATGGGGAACGTGCTTGAAGTTCACAGACATATCCCTGTTACTGCCCTCTTGAACCTCTTGCCACCTCAGATGGACCTTATGGCCCATTTTCTCACTCAAAAACCTATCTGAAGATATGAAAGTGTCCCAGGGTTCACCAGCCAAAGGTTGGGCAACACAGGGACTTGCCACACTCTGCCCTAGACTCTCAAACTACGTGGGTGAGGTGCTGGGAAGGCACGTCTCCGTGTGTCAGTGTCCCCCTCAAGCCACCTGCTTGTTCCAAGTGAGTGGGAGGAGGTCAAGGCATATTATCTTCCTGACACCATGAGCCACGTATCAAAGTCTTCGTAAGGTGAAGACCTACAAAACATACCCACTGTACCGCAGAGAGACACGGGAAAGGACGTTCTGGGGGGAGTCTCTAAGGGGGAGACAACAACAGCTCCCCAGAGGTTGTGTTTTGCGAGAAAGGGCTGAGGCTCAGCACGCAGCTGGGTGCTACGGCAGCTCAGCAGTGTCAGACGAGAGCCTGTGCTGGCCGGCTTCCTCTCACACCTGGGGACTCGTGTCACTCAGCGGCTCCTGTGACAGCCCAGCCCGGCTGCTGGCCGCGGGGCAGAGCCTTGGCACGGAACTGCACAGAGCTGGGTCTGAGCCGGAGCGGTAACGCTGGAGCAGCGAGGCTTGTGCTGCTCCAGAGGCACGGAAATAGCAGTGGCTGTTAAAGGTGGCTGATGGTTAACCAACTCCTGTGCCAGCTCCCCGGCTCTGCACCTTCCTCTCCGTTGCTGTGGTCACAACACAGTAATATTGATGTGAACACAGCGCTGACAAAAAGCTACAAGGAGATCATACGAACGTGCTCTGGAGCAGACTGTGTGTCCCCTCCTTGGAAGATCAATCCCAAGGGGGATCTGCCCTAAACCCTGCGGTATGTAGAGTCTGAAGCGCACGTGAACTCCAAAGAAGTCGGTGGGACCGCACAAATTTTAAACAACTGTGAAAAGATAAGCAGGCTCCCACTGTTTAGTGAGCCAAAATGCATTACACAAACAGTCTGATTCTGCTCTCACATCAATTTTGCATCACTCCAGCTCATGGTTTTCAGTAGCTCCTCTCAGCTGATGCCCATGCTAGCACTGGAACAAAAACAACGCTCAGAGTATCTTTTTTCATTCAGTCATAGAATCAGACTATCCCGAGCTGGAAGGGACCCATAAGGATCATCAACGCCTGGCTCCACACAGCACCAGCTCAATCAGAGCAAATGACTGAGAGCGCTGTCCAGATGCTTCTGGTCCTTTCTCTAGAGCAAAATTTGTACCAGTGCAGGGACCAGTGCCGCATTTCTGTTCTAGACACTGAAACGCAACATCAGAAGGTGGCAAGTGCTATGCCCACGTCACTGCACTGCGATGCCTTTCACCCCTAGCCCCAAAGCCCCCAGTAGCAAGCTGCACGGGAAGTGAATTATATTAACTGAAGATTACCCCTTCACTGGTTTTCTGCAAATCTGAAGAAGTGTTTCTTGTGTCATTGCCTGCGTCCCCAGCATCAGAGCTGCTCTTATTTTCTTCCTCTTTGCAGTCCTTATCATCTTCATCTCCAGGAGATTTCCGTGACTGCTTGGAGGATTTCTGAAATGATCAACAACAAAGGTAAGAAGTAAAAACTGAGCTTCAATCATGGAAAGACACTTTTGAAATGTATGTGGAATGCTGTCTGATCATCTGGCTCCCTGTTCAAGGTGAATATTGGGGAGGATACGTGGGGTGAAAAGCATTTTTCAAGTGAAGTAGTTGGAGTTACTGCAGTCAATGAAGCAAAAGGAGAAATTCTGTGCTGAGCACAGGCTGGCAGCACAACTGACTGAGAGACAGACACAGTAATAGGAGATGGGTATTAGTGTTGGGTCACCTGTAGGTTTTGTTAGTTAATGAAACAGATGGTGCCAGCTTGACAAAAGTTTTGATTAAACACAGAGATGTAAAATGAGAATCACATTAGCAGAGCTGCTTTCCATACTTTTTTTTAGTGCTGTCAGCTTTAATATGTTAACATTAAAGCCATGTGGAACCAATACATCTTTTCTGCTCCCTTTACGTTATGCAGTTCTACAGTACAAAAGGATAAATTGTGGCATTAAGCCACCATTTTCCTAATCCTCTGTTTGCCCAGGGTCTTCTGGAAAGAAGATGGTAGACCAGACCTGAATTTCTAATGTAAAACACACAAAGGGGGTGAAATTATTTAATACATTTTGCTCAGTGGATGAACCACAAAAACTTCCGCTCTCCCCAAACTGAGCCTGGATCACATTGTTTGCTTGCTTTTTAAAATTTCATTTGGTTTTCACTTTCAGGGAAGAATAACATGAATGTGAATGAACATGACTCTGCTATGCCTTCCACAATTTTTCAAGCAAAGTACAGACCTGGAGGCTCACATAGGACCGGAGGAAGTCAACCAGGTGACAAGGGAGAAGCGTATCTGAACCCAAAGCTGTCACTACGAGGGTGATTATGTTCACCAGCCATTATGAAGCAGTCTGAGCCACATCACACTTAGCTTCCTCATCTACGCTGTTACTTAGATATTAACAAGTCAGTTAGGTGCTACAGTGCTGGTCTTTGATCTACAAATTGAGCGCGCTACTCCCTACTTAATGAATTAGTTCTTCCTCCCTTCCATTCTGTACCCTGTACTGAAGCAGTTTACACTCAGCTCCACAGGAGCAGCTGAGCACGTCTGACCCTGCCGTACCTTCAGCACGGCATCTGGGGCACTCGCACTGGAGACAGGAGAGGGAAGCTGGAATTCTCCCAGGCAGCAACCAAACCTGAACTCCTGTCTCCCAGGAGGCACACGAAGGCTTTTTTTTTGCTCTTCATGGGGAAATACCTATCTAAGATGATTAAACCTATCAGTCCCTCTTTGCACGGGTTTCCGTTCCAGCCCTTCTGAACTCCTTCCCATACTTCCGCCTCCTCCTCAAAGTGTGGGCACTCAAACAGGGCAGAATATTTCAAGCATGGTCTCACCAAGGCTGTCCACAAAAGGAAGAGCACTTCCCTTTGCCTGTTTGAACACCATCGTTATGGTACTGGAATCAAAATGCTGAAGAAGGAAGAACAGATTGCTGTGAGGTGGACAGTATTCTCATTATAAACGCACATGGGTGACAATGGAAAAACTCAGAAGACAACCTTTGAAGTGTAGGATTTTTTCCGTTTTGAGCCCGCTTTTTCATTCTTTCTTTTTCCTTTTCCATCCTCTTCTACCCGATCACCTTCCTCCTCACTGCTGGCATCTGCTGTATTTCCTCCTTCTCCCTCAGTTTCTGATGAGCTCTGTTGCTGAATTGCCTTTAAAATAACAATAATAACATAAACAACAAAAATATCACTAAAATCTATTACTTATTTTTTGTTCTGTATTGAAGACGGAAATAGTGGTATCAGACAGCTTACACTTTCATCACTATAGTCAGGAAGAGCTCAGGTTATTCTTGCAACTATCAAGAAAAAGGGCTGCAAAAGCAATTTTCTCAGTCACCACTTGGAAACAGTTATCAGATGCAGATTCTGGGATAGCATGTTCTGAAGAGTTTGCACAGAAACAGAAGATCTGATAACAAAAATGCGTTTTCTGGAGAACTAAGGACTGCTCAGCGCAGAGACCTGGCGTGTTCCACTCTGGGCAAAACTATAGAAACTTTTAGACTTTGGCTGCAATAGGAGAGACTTACTCAGGAGTGAAGGTGGCTGTTACAAACCCTTCAAAGGGCAAGATCTCTGTGTTTGGAAAAAGCAAACACTGACCAGAAGGCTGAGAGCTCTTTGACAGTCCATCTCCCACAGACTGTTCACTAGATTTTTTTACATCCCCAAGTGTATGCAAAACATCTGTAGGGCTGAAAATATGAAACAGGAACTGAGAGGGGCAGCAGCTTGCCTGCAGGTGGTCCATATCTCTGGTTTGTAAGGTTTTGTGCTAATAATGTAATAGGTGTTCGCCTTCTTTTGCAGGTGATTTCTGCCTTCAAAGGACCACATTTTTTTTATGAGAAAAGTTCTTTGGTTTTATACAGCCCACCAACTGCTCTTCTCCCCCTTCAGCTTCACTGACTTTTTGCTCTGGACATCCAACAGGGAGAGCTATTGTACAGCAGCTACTGTCTCGTAACAGCAGCTTAAACCTCCACCTTCTCACCCCTTAGGACTTTGGCAGTGCTCTCCTACGTGTTATACATTACCAATGTAGAATAGAATAGAATGTAACAATCAAAAGTGCAGTGACCTTGAGGTCTGTGTAAAATACACTGAACCTGATATAAAAATAAACAACAGAAAGAAGTCAGAAATTATTCATTTTTATACTGGACTAGATAAAACCTTCCATTTTTAATTCAACTAAATCTGCTGCAGAACTTGCCACCTCACCACCCCAGAACAGGACAGAAAGCAAAGGGCTCTGCAGTATGGTTAAAGTTCGGTTTGCCACAGAGTGCAGGACCACAGCTGTCTTTACGTGACACAATGACAAAGCTGCGAAACTTTCGAGTTCCACCAAAACCAGGACCTTCCACATCACTCACACAAATGTTTACATTGACAAGTAGTCTTCAAAGAAGAAAACAAGAAAGATAAGGAGGAACAGAAGTGAAAGTCATCTACCTGATATCCAGTAAACTTTACTCCAGGGTTGTTTTCTATTTCCCACAGGCCTTCATTAAATCCTTTTCGCTTGTTCGACTTCCCAAACTTATCTTTATATTCTTTATACGGGAAGAGGTCTTTGGGCCCCAGGAACGCACTGCATTGTAACAAAAGTAACATTCAAAAAAGGACTTAAATTCCTCCTCTACAGAAAAACCCCAACATTAGCAAATATTTTCTCTATTCTTCTGCTCATGCCATCATTTCTTTTTCAATTTTATTTGTCTGTTTGTCTATTTATTTACGTATTTAACACACTGACTTTGAGTTACTGCTGTGAGTCTGATTTAATGTATTGGCTCACCATTCTGATGTTTGATGTTGCAAAATCGTGCTGGGTCTCTCTAGAAACAACTAAAACGAGTCTCATTTATTATATTAACTACTGCTGGGAACTGGCACTCGAACAGTTTATGAAAGGATTATACATTATATGATGTAATTGCCTGCGATAGCAAGGGACCAAACTTCCAATCCTATGTGTTGCACATCCAGAAAGGCCTAAAAATACCATATGGAAAGTTAAAGCATGTACGGAGTCTCCAGCACACATGAGCGAAAACTTATCCCTTGTACTACTGGACAGAAAAAGCCGTGGCATTTATTGTATCTGCACTGCCAGGACGCCTGGGAGCGTCTGTCTCGGAATAAGCCCCCCACATGCTAGGTTCTCTGCAAACACAATAACAATGTTCTCTTTCCCAAAAAAACTTATAATTTCATATAAGACAAGAAACAATGGGTGAATATAGGCAGATGAGTAATACAAGGAAACAATGAGACACACGGGGTGCTTGCGGCCAAATTGGTTTTTAGACAGCACAGCAAAGGAGGGATTTTGTGCTCTGCTGCTGTGTAAGTCAGCTATGCACTGGGCCAATTAGTTTCAGGCACAGGCAGCACAATGCAGAGGAAAAAAGTAAAAAAAAGAAGAGTGGTGATTTATCCTTCTTTTTCCACATATTTTACATAGTAAAATTCTAACTTCTATTAACTTCTATTTTTACTATTTTACTTCTCTAACTTCTATTTTTACTATTTCACATAGTAAAATTCTAACTTCTTATATAAAACTGAAGAAAGCATAGTTTCCTTTCCGTTGGTATCTATATCCAGTGTATTTACTGTGCTCTGTATCATGGTACAGAGGGGATGGCTAATCATAAGTTAAATTAAAAACAGTAAAGGCAAAAAACCACTTCATTCCCACATGGAAGATTCTATGTCACCAATGACTGGAGCTGAGCAAGTCACAGTGTCCTTCATTATAATCACTGTCCTACTTTCCTGATGATCTTTGCAATTAACATTAACTCTATGGTCTCCATTACCACGGGATCTTGGAGCTCCGCCACTTACAACACATTCATTCGCATACCGTCACCACGAGGCTGGGAAGTTGCCCTTTTTTGCACACCGGCTTCTGAGGCACAGAGATTTGCCCAAGGTCATACTCAAACTGACAGCAGAGTACGGAGGAAAACCCAACTCTCTGCAGACTCAGACTAAGACCTTAATCACAGGATTGCATTTCTTCCTTGCTGTAAACATTATTTCAGATCAATGCCTGATTTATGCCCTGATTCTTCCCAGCATTTAAGAAAGTGCAAAGTTTCAGTCACTGAAATCACCCCACTGGCCAAGAAGTTTGCCAGTACAGAGCCAACTGGTGGCCAAAGGCATCACACGACAAGTCTCTGGGGAAAGAGTTTCCTTTTAACAACACAGGAGACAGAACGGTATCCACACTCAGTCGTCTCATTGAGAAGTATCTCAATTATATAATTACAAAGTCAAGAATGCACTTCTACCTGAAAGCCAAACAGTGATTTCCAAACTAACAGATGTCTTGTTAATATTAAAGGCTACAACAGAGCCAGGGATCTGAATAAAGTATTTTATCTAGGCTTTTGCTAATACTAGGAGATGTCTCCTTGTTGCCAAAAATACACACAAACAGTTCCAATACAAGTAACAAAAGAAAACTACATGAAACTTACCATGAGCTACCTTAATTGAGCTCAACAGTAATGTATGGAAATGTTTCTACAGCCTTCTATGTATAGTAAACACTAAAAAATTGTCTACACCTTTGTTTGAAGTATGTTCATTGCCACTTGGAGATTATAAGAGTTTCCACTGCTCTGCTATAAAACTAAGGAGCTGCAACCTACAGTTCATTTTTAACAGTTATGCTTTTTATATTATTAACGTAGTAACTACAAACAGTTTTCCTGTTTCAGATGTTCCAGTCAGGTCACGGGCTAACAACAGCCACACCAAAAGAGATCAGCAGTTTGGGATTCATTCATTTATTTCAGAATAAAAGTGGTCTGAGGTTTTTCTTAAAATCTTTCTCAAGAGGAATGTTTCCAACAAAAAATCCAAACCATTTTGGTTTCTGATTTTAAAGCATCATAAGTTTATTTGAACTTTATTCTTTTTAGATTATTTGGTGACACTAGTAGCAGGTCACAATATACCAAAATATCAGGTTATTTCATTACAGCAACTGGAAGAAATATTTTAACTAAAGACAGGCTATTTTGATCCTTATTAAGCAGAAACTGCTTCTAAAGATTTTAAAAATAAAATGTGATGTATGAGCTATGGGGCTTATGTTCTGGAATAATGTTAGAATTCAAAAATAAACAGTAAATTTTAAATAAAGCTTCTAACCTCTAAAAATGATTTTTAAATGTCACCACAATTTCACTTTTTCATCTTTCCATTTTTAAAGGAATTCTAGAAAACACGTTCCCTGCAAGTGGGGAAGGAAAAGTTTTAAAATGTAAACATTTCACGCAAAATGGAAACTGTGATTTATTTTTTTAACTACCTCAGACATAGTTTAAAACAGAGACATCTACATTGTAATTTTGCAACTCTGTACTTCGTAGCAATTACTAGGAGGCTTAACTTACCCTCCCTGCTTCGATTCCTTCCTTCCCCTATGAGCTCAGCCAGCTCACTTCTTCTATCACTTCTGAGAGCTCCATCCCACAATATCCCAGCACAAATCTCCCAGGAATACATATATTTCAAAGCTATGTGAAAACTGCATGAGACTCTGGGGTCTGCTTCCTTTCGTGTTACAAACTACCGAGCAAGTTCTCACACAGGGCACGAACCCGAACATGCCTGAATACAACAGCCTGACCTCTGCTATCATGTATGTCCAAGTAAAAAGTTGGAATCTGAATCTGAATTCAGATGACCCTTTAATAAATGCCAACACTTTTCTTTATGGGAAATACAGGCACCGGTTATTATTTATGCTTACGCCAAGGTTTACCAACCATGCAGCACTGCTCCCACCTACTTCCAGATTTCACTTCCATGTGTTGATACAAATGAGTCGGGCTCATAGGACCTATCTCTAGGCTCCCAATGGCTGCAGTTAGGATTTGCTCCAATAAAATCAGTGGAGATGACATTAGCTGCAGTGGAAGAAGGTATTTTCAAAGGAAAAGATCACGTTCATTCACTTACGTTTCATGAGTCCCAAAAAAGAAGATGGGGTATTTATTTGCTGGAGGCTTCACGGCTCCTTCAGGGAGTTCATCAATCTGTGAGACAGAAAGGGAAAAAGGATTATTCCTAAATGTGGTGTCCCACATCCAAGCCATGGAAGTGCCAGTGCAGGCAGGTACCGCAGCCCTGTGTGCTGGCCGGGGGAAGGGAAGATGGCTGCTGGTTTTTCAGACAGGAAGGTCATACAAAGTCAGCGTATGACAGAAACACTACAGGGACGTGACAGAAGACCAAGGGGCAGACAAAAAGTTGTAATGATTTCATGGGCATTATTACACACAAAGGCAATAAAATCAAGTCTGCTTAATTTAAGCGTTAACTTCAGATGCTGCCTCATCAAAGGCACCGACGCCCAGAGGGTAATCCTGTCTGTCTCACGCAGCCACCTAACTTCTGCAACAAATGGGGAACAGATGGCACCTCTGAGACTCTGCAGCCGGAAAACCGGACAATCTCCCATTGGTGCCTCCTGGTGGAGATGCACATCCCAGTGCACAAGCCCAGTGCACATCACACGCCAGGGTGGAGGACCTGGGACTCTCCTTCCCCTGCAGCATCCTAATAGCTGGTTTTGGTCACCGCTCCCCTCTGTGCTCCATCTCTTCTTTCACATTTTATCCCTGGCCTCATAATTCTCAAGATACACCTGCAGAGCAGCTAAGGGAGGGATGGTGAGGGTGTGCTCCTGAGGTGTAGCTGGCATGGGGACAAACCCCTCAGGCTGAGCAGTGCCTAGATCTCATCTTCGATACCTGAGCGAGAGCGACAGTTGCGAGGCGGGAGGTTAGGCCTGTGACTTAGTCTTGTCTGTAACTGATTTTTCAGTCCTCTGCAACAGAAATAACAGAGTCCAGGTGCCTACCCACATAAACCAGAAACACAGCACAGCTTTAAGTAAGATCCAAGTGCCTGCCCTCCCAGAAATGGCACTTCTGAGCATATGTGGGCATCTAAAATTAAGTGTCCAGAGAACTCTCCGGCTAAGAGGGAGCCTAGTGAATCTAGGTATCCACAGGGCAACAGCAGAGAGCAGGTGAATGGCTTGCTGCCTGGGTTTTAGACCAGTCATTCGCAACATAAGCGTACTGAATCCTGCCAAATGTCACTGGAACTGAGAGCAAAGTGCTGACATACCAATGCTATACGAAATCCACTCCTCAGCAGAGCGTGGGGATGGAACCTGCATGTTTTCACTCAGAAGGCCAGGCCACATGTGCTTTCCTTCTCTTTTCCTGCCGAAGGACCCCAAACACTGAATTCTTGTTGATTAATAAACACCAGATTGTTTTCAAAGGATGTTCTCTTTCACTGTAAAGCATCTGCTGGCTACGTAGCTCTCAAAGGAGTATGAGCTTTTATAAGAATTCAAGTCCTTTTGGTCTTTCTGCAAGGATACCCGTTGGGGACAGAGAAACCAGAGCCACATGTGGAGCTGTAACATCACAGGACTCCTTGCTGCAAAGGAAACGGACGCCTATCTTTAAGGTCTAAGTGGAGTGTTTTCTGAAGCCTCATCAAAATCAGGATAGAAGAGCACTTCCAAACCCTTCCCTGTCTCTTTTCTGTGGCATGACTGAGGGGTGTAGATGGTGGGGCTCTGGCACCATGTGCCCACTGCCCAGCACAATCTGCAGGGGACAGTCGGTCAGAGGCGTCACACGCCTTGTGTGACAGCAATTACGCAACTTCTTTTACTTAAAAAAGCTAATGAATTGATACATAAAAGGAGAATCTATTGTCTACATGCACACAGAAGGAAGATACACACTGGTGGAAGATGGAAGCGTGCATTCACTTTCAGCTCAGCCGTACGTAAGAGGAACTGAAACGATATGACAGGCTGTTCAGTGTCCTCTTCATCACCAGGAATACAGAAGAAAGACTGCCAGAGATATTTTTTTAGAACTCATTATTTTCTGACATTAGCTATTTGTTTTTAAGTAAGTGCCCATAATGTCGTTATTTGTTCACTAATTAATGATTTAAATACAGGTATTAGACTATAACAGTGATAACAAGACCGCAAGGGAAAACCACTGCAACTCACTTTAGAATCTGACAGCAAGTCAGGGAGACAGTACGACCCCCTCTGCAACACATTTTATGCCTCCTTAAAGATGGCAGTATCTATGAGTCAGATCGAAAAAGGCTGTGCTGGCATTCTACCAAGCAGGGGGGTAATAGACCTCAACTGTCCGGATGCCATAGCTGTCTTCCTCTTTATTACGACACGGAAGATGTCCAGGGAGATACCAGACCCCAGAAAAATGTGGACTTCTGCGACCAAGACAAACAATGTCTGCTGTGACTTGAGTGTGAATCTCATTTGGCCGCTCGAAACACGTCGCCAGCTCTGGGCTGCATTACAGAACAGCGCAGTCCAGTTACTGTCTCAGCCCTTTAAGGCTTTCTCATGAAATAAAGCGAACAGCTGTAAATGATCAGTAAAGCAGAGGAATGAAGGCATGCTTAGTAGGGAAGGCTGATCAGAAGGGAATGGGGATCTTACATCACACAACATGCTGTGCTCCAAAGCAGTGAGGATCTTCTCCTAAGCAACATCCCAAGTGGAGTTAAGCCTCACGGCATATTCCTGGCACTTTAAGGAGCAGCACCAAGCGGACAAAGGACAACACGCACATCTGTCACGCAGCTCACCTGCTCCCCGTTTCATGGCGTATTTCTTTATTCAGCCGAGTATTCCCTCTGACTATGTATCATCACAGGAAACCATAAAAAAGCTTTTCATAGCTTTTGAAAGTTGGCATAGACATACAAACACATGCAGTATAAATCTGCACTAAACAGCTCAAGGATAGACTGTTAATGCTCCCACTCTAACACTTCACTGTGCAGCTGAGGTCAAGACTTTTTCTGCCTTCACTGATTTTGCTGTGAGCTCCCCAGCTCGGGCTTATGTCGCTAGTACTGTAATGAGGTTGAATATGAAGTGACAGTGCTATCTTACGGCCATTTAACTCCACGGCAAAAACTCCAGGGAATTTAGTCAAGGATGAGACCCTCTCTGCCATCAGGAAAGATCTCTTCCCTTTTTACCTGTTTCACATGAATCCCTGCATCAGAGACCATTAGAGCAAAGCTTTGCGCAGCCCACCCACTCCCAGCAAACCCACCTTAGCCCTCTGTGAACGCTGAGCCCCTAAGTGCTTATTTAGCTGCAGAACAACCCCAGCGCTCCTTGATGATTGCTGCTGTTTTGTAGTAACAGAAAGCAAGCAGTACAAGCAACCATACTGCAGCCCCCTGCTGCTGCACTCAGTCACAATTTATTCCCATCCTACAAGATGTTTTGGTTAAATATGTGGAAGATTTGGATCTGATATTTTTCCCCCATACCAGCAAGATCAAAGACAGAGCGAGAGGGAGGGAGAGAAAGAGAGTGAGCATGTGAGCACAAGAGGGAGGAAAGCATCACTGCTTCGAACCAGGAACAAAAGAGCTAAGTGCACCCATACTAGGACACAGTGATGTAGTCACAGAAACCTCACTAATGACTAAAGCATCTGTCTATCAGAGAGCCACACTGCGATTGCATTTTGCTCCTGGAAGGAAACAAACAGATTCTAAAGTGCCCGTTATAACCTGCAATCAAAAAGGAGATTCATCCCCCCCTGAACCAGAGCAGACAGTGGGCTGAAGCTCGCTGCCACAGAAATCAGGGAGAGCAGCGCATGGCGTGCAAATCTGATACGTGCATCAGCAACATCACGGGCAGCCGCCTCAATTATGGCTAAAATTAAAGCAGGTGGTTTCAGATTTCGAGTTTTATCCCCTTTGCTCCCGTTGCTGTCATCTGCTTAATGAATAACAATTGCTTTCTTTTTGCACAGCCTCAGCAGAGCTGCACTTCCCAGCATTTGTTTGCCAACCAAGCAGCACAGCTTTAAAGATGTAACTGTGCTTTTTTTTTTTTCAGCAAACAAATGCCAGACTTCTGGGGTCAGCAACACTCACAGAAAATTCAGCCTGGACCTCTGAAACCAGAGCAGGGCTTTATCAAGTGGTGTTGCTAGGGCCTACCAACGTGCAAGCAAGAAATGTCTCCTTACGTTGTAGTTTACAGGGTAGGATGTATATGCAGCCTGAATATTTTGCTCTCAGTGGTGCTGAGTAACTGCTGACTTCTCAGGTAGTGTTTCCAACTGGTTCTCAGGCTGGGTTTGGCACCACTCCTACTGCAACACTTTCCTCCCAGTTGCCATGAGGTTAGGGACCCTGGGGAGAGAGGCACTGCCTGGCTGGGTTGGACTGGAGCCGCAGAGCCGTAGCCCTGCGAGGACGACAGCACAGAGCTGCTCTCTGAGAACAGTGGCTCCCAGAAGCACAAATCATCCCTGTGTCTGCCTGTGGGATAACATGGCATATTCCAGACAAGCGGAGGAGCTCCCTGGGAGGGCTGGTGCAGAACCAGAGGAAGCTGCACCCCCCCGGGTGTTCTGCTCCGCAGATCTCTACATTCGCTGCAAAATGGGAAACATGTCTCTTTGAGCCACAGAGAAAACGGCAAGCTTTGTCTGTCTGCCTGTCTATGGAAAGCAGCTTTCTGCGGAGGTTTACATTATTGCTGCAGTCAAGAAAGGGGCAGTTCTGCCCATCAAGGCGGAAGGGCATCCCAGATGCGTCTTCTTCCGCTTGGAGGGACAGCAGGTGTCATGTTGTATGGCTATCACAAAACCTCTGTGCTGCGGGTGAGCTGCTGTTCAGAAGCAGGAACTCCAGGCTGTTAGGGTGGCTTTTGGACCAGACCCTGTTCCATTATGTTTCAACAGAATTTTACACTGCAAAAACCCCCGGCATTATGCAAAAATACCCGTGAGGTCCACGTGTACAGACAAGAAAGCTCTACCTCAGCATGCAGAGATGCTTATGTGGGCACTGAAACCACAAGAACAAGTCCTTTTATTTTGCAAAAAGAGGGAATTAAAACTGCAGAGCAGTAATCACTGATTGTTTTGACATCCTGTAAATGCCTTTGATTGGCAAAAGCACACAGAGGCATTGCAGAGATCAGTATCTCCCACTGAAATCCCTGGAGTCACTGCACAGCAGTCGAGCAAAGGCCTATAGTATTTTTGCTGGAAAGTGGTTCGAGTTGCTTATTATTGCCCAACACATGCAAGCAGCTTGATCTTTTGCAGTTAGCTTATTAGCAAAACTCTAGATGGATAACAGCAATACTCTTCAAAATCCATTATTAAAATAGGGTATTTTGCTTTTCTATAATGTTTTCATTCAGATGGATTTAATATGCTTTTTAATAGCTAATGCTACTGGGAGTCAGCAGTATGGCAGTATCTTTTCTAAACTATTATTTAAAATACTGTTCTGTAAAATGTAAAATATTAATTTTTTTCCCAGAGGATCCTAAAATGTAAAAGAAAAAAAAAAAAGAGATGAAGAAAAATATATCCAACCTCCTTCAAGCTAAAAACAGTAAGACAAATTCTGTAGTGCTTAAATTGAACAGCAATCCAACTAAAGCTGATTGTAGACTGCAGAATTTTTCTCTCATTTATCAGGACTACATGGTATTTGAAGCAGAGCACAACTCCTTCCCCGACATACATTGCATACTAGAACTCCTAGTGTGGAATGCTGGCATATGCACTTTTTCACCCATTAAAAAAGATAACCCTGTGAAGGGTGAGACTAGAAGCAGAATCCAAGTTAATAAGGTGGAATTGCACAGCTACAAAAGTAAAAATTAAAAAAGTCTCTGGGCATGGAAGAGTGCCACCAGCAAAAACAAAAAGCAAAACAAGATTAAAAACAGCAGAGCATACTTTTGAGCACTGCTGAAAATGGCTGAAGGGTATCCTGCAGACAGCCAGAAATGACAATATAAAGACATCAATCCTCCTTTCTGTCTGTGCATGCTTGGGACCTTATGAGATAGAAGACAATGAAGGGTTAGTTGGATTCCAAACAATGCTGGCAGGCAATGTCTCCCTAGGAAAGATCAGCAGTCTTGCAGCTGAGTTCAGCCCCTTTACATCCCTAATTAGCAGCATATTTTTAAGGCAGAAAGTTGAAATACACATTCTGCAGAGCTGCTTTAATCTTCAATATGAAAATGGGGCCAAAGCTGAGTTCTGTGACTGGTATCTATATGCATGACTTTGTAGATAACAGATCTGTTCATGTGATTCAAGTCCTTTTCACCCTTTGGTGGCTGGTGGACAGCAGACTGTCAGAGGAGGAGACAAAGCCTAGTCCTATCTCTCTCACTGGCCTCTAGGATGACCTTGGCCACGTCACTGCATCTCCTTCAGTCTCACTTTACAAACGGGGACTATGATACTGTCCTCTTTACAAAGCACTTGAGGTCCACTGCTAAAATGCTAGGTATTACTAATAACAAATACCCAGCTCTGTCAGAGGAGGACTTCAGGTTACCAAACTGTAATCCTCCCAGTGACCAAAACCCAAAGATAGACTGCTGCAAAAATGCTCCATTTTCTCCAAATGAAGTGTTACCCTGCCGCTGTGAGTGAAGCAATGGTGCTGCCATGAGGATTTTTTCCCCCCAGACTGTTCCCTAAAGAAAGGAAAGGATGTGATCACGCTAGTCTCAGTCCAACTCTTAACCTGCAATAACCCAGGGACACATTAGACAATTTTGCTAAACCAGACAAAAGGATAAAGGCCAAAGAGATATTAAATTTCCCCATATTTTGTGATAGATAGGTCATCCATCAGAAGACGGACCAACAAGTAGCCCATATGCTGAGAGACAGCTTGCAATGCAGGCTCAACCAAAACATCAGACAACAGGGATTCCACATAAAGGCAAGCCAGAGAAAAATAAACTTCTTAAGTTTCATGGCTCACAAAATTACTTTTTTTTGTGGATGGGTGGGGAGAGGTTGTTAATTTTCAACAAATATTGCCAGCTCTGAGGCATTTTGTGTTTAATTTTCTTCCCTTTAAACACAGTGAAGCTTGATTCTACTTTGAATTATTCCTTAGATATCAAAACACTGTTTGCAACGTACATCCACCTGAGCAAACCACAGTAAGCCCACTAACACCAAATGAAAGCAGTTTCTGATGAAAAAATCCAGCTATCCTACTTTATCATCTTACTACAAATATTTTTGTCTTGAAATACAAAAGTGTGCAAGAAATGCACATACAAAAATGTGTTTGGAAGACATATAGCAAATAAAAGCTAATTAACCAGTCAAGACATCAACAAATGAGAAATTTTAGGGACTGCAAATTCACAAGCACCATATTTCTCTGCTGACACTCTCTTCTCATAAGTCAAGGGGACATGAAAAGTCATACCATCTTCCTCCCCAAAGTGCTCAGAGAAACCCTGATACCTTCCATATCACATCTGCTAGAAAGAGTGGATGGATGGTATAAGAACTCATTAGACTGAGGAATATTTTTTGGCCTTCCAATATTTACACTAGATTTTTACTATTTCATTGATTTTGTTCAAGGAAAACTGTTATATTCATGAGAGAGGATTTTTTGGCCAGTCAACTTGATCAGAACCTTTTCCATCAGAAGCAGCCTGCCTAAAGCACTGACATTTGGTCAAAATACACACAACCAAATTTTATACTCAAGGCTCATCTGTTCCACATACCCAAAGCTCCATATTCCACTGTTCAAGCTTTTATTAAAAGAAGTGTTGCTAGTCCTTATACTCATATTGGCACACTTAAAGCCAAAAGGTAAGCAAACTTCTAGAAGATTGCTGTCTCCTAGATTTCTCTGGCTTAATTTATTATTTCTTTTCAAATGTAATTTACTTCCCCAAAAAGTCAGTTAAAAAAATTGGATTGGCACAATATTTCCCAGTTGAAGAATATAATGTCCCTGTGCAATGTTTGGTCCAGCTTCCCGCAAAGTACACAAAACCCTGTTGACACTACAGCTTGTGGCTAAAATTGTTTTGAGTAAGGAAATGTGATCGATGGAGACTGCAGGTCCCAGAATACAAGCCTCCAGTTTGCATCAGGGTGAAGACAAACACGCTAGAGACAAAGAAAGGAACAATCTGCTTCACTTGCTGCAGCCAGCGGGCTCCTGCTAGAGAGGATTCAAGCTTGACACTCTGGAGGTTGCAACTATCATCTGGGCCTTTGGGTACAGAAAACCTTCCTGCTTGTCTCCTCCGTGACCTGTTTTGTTACCATCGGTTGCAGCTAAGGAGTGTACCAGGGGACCGAAAGCCTCTTGTCACCAAACAAGTGCCCGCATAAAAAAAATGCTTACTGTTACATGGGAAAAAAACACAAAATCTTTGTCTCTTAAAAGCACAGAACACTTTTAGTGTCCTGCAACCCTCTGAGGTTTGGGTACAGCAGGAGAGATGAGACTTCATGTGTCCTGACCAGTCCTCCAGAGGGAATGGAGACACCTCTAAGCATGTATTTGCCTTCACTATGATGCTCTCTGTGGACCCACAGACCATAAAGACTTGTAGTCTTAAATATCTGAATGTATGCGTGCTCACTGGGAGAGCTACTTGCAGGATTTAAGCAACTACTTTAAAACATAAACTTCTGTTTCACAGTATCATAAACTAATTTACCTGTGACCTACCCACCGTTTTGCCGGCACAGGCAGTCCGCACCAGCTGAGCTGTGTACACAGCGTGGAAGCCACATGAACTGGTACCTTCTGCAGGCACCAAGAGTGGTGGAGGTCCCTGAGCAGACACTACACGCCGGTGCTGAGGACTGCAGGAGCACAGGCATGCTCAGAGCACCAAATCACGGCACTAAAGATGAGCACGTGAAGGTGGTGGACTCACGCTCCTTAGCAGGGGAGAGACCTCAGTCTGGATTTTGGGGCTACGGGTAAAGTATAATCACCAACCATCACCAGCACACAGGCAAATTATTTTGTTGTGATGCAAATAACATGTACAACACCACCACATACAGAGTCTGGGGGGAATGAGAAGCAATGGAATCTAATTGCAAAGCCAGTGAAACGGAGTGATTTGCAATAATTTTTCAAAGGCAGGTTTTCCTGTTTACTCTGCTGACAAACCGCAAACTCGTACCTGCAGAAGAGCTCAGCATCTGTAGAAAGCCTAGGGTTGCTATAAACCTAACAACTGCCTGTAAATAATTGTTTCCATTACTCCCACAGCCTTAGCCACCATCTACGGTACAAAACACCCAATTAAACCAGCAGCCTATTTTGCTAAGATGGAACTTTTGCCTGTGTTGATTGGGTCACTAAATCCGTGGAATGAAAAGAGATTCATGGAGTCACAGTGGTCTCTGTGCAGCACTTGGACCTGATTTCGGTATTTTTACTGCATTTGCTTTCAATCTCTGCTCAGATTTCCAGGAGCTGTCATTACAGTGTCAAATACCTTCTTTGCAAAGTTCCTCAGTCTAGGTTAAACTCTTAGGAATTTTAATCTGTCTGCCTAAATATCAGGAGTCACGAACGAGTTTTTCCAAGCCAAGTCATACTCCTCTCCACCTGCCCGTTTTTCTGCTTCCAAAACCTCAGAATGAGAGTTTTCATTTGTTTTGACCAAAAATGTAATGTTGCTTAAATTTACTTAGATAGTCCCTAAAAGATTAACAACATTATTTGTCAAAATGAACATTTCCCTCAAAAAACAAAATACAAAAATCTCAAGCAGCAGCTTACAGGAATGAAACTCCTTATATAAAAATACTCAAAGCACTCCATTATGTACATGCAGACCCACAAACTTAAATCCTAATTACTACATCATGTTAGAAAAAAAATTACTCAAATGAAATAATAAAACCACGAAAGACAAAGAGACGTCTTTTTAGAGCTGTAAGTGGCATGAATGTCAGAGACAAGATGCTGTATTGATATGGTAGCGACCAGACTTGCTAGGGTGGTGTGCCCATTATTCCAAAAAATGTATTTTACATCACAAGCACTAAATATGAGTTTTAAGCATGTGAGCACTCTTTTAATTTATATGGATTAATCATGGACTTGAAGTTGCTAGATGTTTATACACTTGTAGGATTAAGAGCTACTTTATAACATCCTTTCTAGTCAATAAGTTAATTTGAATATGTGTATGAGGTATATGTAAGTATTTTGTGTTACTTCCAAATAACCTCTCAGAATATAGTGTTTCCATGAACACGAGTTATCCACAAAGCCTAGTGACTCAGCTGCAGTTACGTTACAGAAGTCACAACGTTTACTCTAGATAATCTGCTTTCTTGCAAAAGTCTCTGAGTTTCTCTAGCTTGCTTTCTCTAAACAAGACCAATGGCTTCTGGCCATCGCTCGCTCTCATTTCTACACCAGACTTGGAGGGGTAATCAGAAGATTAATTTTAAAGGAATGATGATTTTAAAAGGATACATACAGGCTGTCAAGGGACAAATTACACGTGTGGAACAGTAATAGCTGTTTTCCCGCATACATTAATATTAAATTTTTAAACCACTCTTTATCTCTGAATAAGGAATGGCATCCATACGAAGCATGGGAGCTTAGCACTCTCCCTTGGCAGATCAGTAAAAAACCATGCTTTAAATTCCATTACCATTTTGTTTCAAAAAGCAGCTGTAAAGAAACAGCATAGTATTCTGACTCATATTGTGCAAATAACTGGGAAAAGGCAATTACACATAAAAGAGAACTTGGTTAGTGAGACATATATCTGGAACTAGAAAGACATTAGGGAACACTGCACATAAAAATTTATCCTGGGATCCAGACACAGTGTTTATATACACGTCATACAAATCAACAAAATCCAACCAAAAGCCTTTCAGTCAATATTCAAAATTTTAATTGTAAGTGTCCCTTGCCATTACTTTTTAATGCACCGGTGATGATACGTGACGTGTCCAAACCATGTTCCACAACCAAAGAGTTTCAGCTCACACTGCTTTTAATTGTCAAGATCCCCAATTCAGTCTCACACGTAGCACTCACGATAGTGTCCTTTTCAATAAATCTGCCTTGGAGACAACCCTGACAGCCCCGTTATTGTACCAGGTCAACTGTATTGCTGACACTTGACAAACAAGTAAACTAGCACCTTCCTCCCGCAGCAAATGTTTCAGAGAAAGTATAAGCTTCTCATTAAAAAATTGTTCCCCTTGCTCCCACATCTGCTAAAGAAGCTGGCACTTCTTCTTAAGGTATTGCCACTAAAATCTTTATTATTATGGGATTCTAGAACCTTAGCAGCTAGAGGGTTGATCCTGCAAGCACAGCTGGGCATACAGTTTGGCAGCATAAACAAAGCCATTGTCTTTGTATGATCAGATCCCATCCAGCACAATAACATGGCAATTATATACGCAGGTGAATCCATTCATTTGTAAGGCAGGAGATGGCATTAAACATCTTCCAAAAGATAAGGAGGAAACATTCACAGCATTTTAATGCTGAAGAGCCCTGTCTGACAAATGTGTCTTCCATAATCTGTTTTCATCTTTTAACAAGGAATTCTTGTCCTTTTACCAGAAGTACCAATTCAAAATACCTGCTCAGAAAACTGACCTACTCCTTTAACAACAATAAAAAGCTTTAAACCAGTCTCTCAAATAAATGCAAAGAAAACAAAATATTAACAGATAGAACAAGCTTATTACTGGTGATGCATCTTTGCAGACATTAAAATTCTAACCAAAAGGCTTAATAACTTTATGCTACCTTCCTCTTAAAGCTGTGATAGAAATACTGACTATGACAAAGAAAACTAAAGTTTGCACAAGAGGAAGATTTTGAAAAAGAACTCCTGATAAAAAGCAGCAAAAGGAGTACCTGAAAATGTGAACATATGTGAGTCACCTGATCCAGACACCAGATGAAAAGAATTATCTGTTGAGTTTGCTGCACCACTAGTATCTTTCAAAAGCCCTGGTATTTGGAGAGGCACTGCAGTATGGAATGTCATCTTTTTTTTTTTCTTTTTTAACATGAACGTCTGCCTTCTCCCCTAGGCTGTGGTCCTACTTTGTGTTTCTACAGGCACGGCAGCACACATGTAAGCAGTTTTACTGAAATCAAGGAATCTTTATGCAAACTCATTCACTGCCTTTGGGACATGGTCTTTGGAGAGCAAACTAACAGGATAGGTATCATCTTCCTTCCGCTATTCCCCAACAACCAGGACAGCAAGCTGCCAGCCCTGCAGTGGATCTCCCAGAACACAAGAAAGGCCCAAGCCTGTGCCTACTGGAGGATAAAGAAACACAGTGGTAATAGTGCTGTTAAGAACACAGAAACCTCAATTCTGCAAACAATTCCACATGTGATGAATCCTGAATGAATGCTACCTAATTGGATTCCAGATAATAGTGACTGAAGAAATCCTTACAGAAATACAAATTTACGCTGGCTTAGACAGAAACAGTGACATCTGGGCTGAAAACCAACTAGCAACTAATCAGTTTAAGAAAAAGATGACAAAAGATGCCACTACAGTAGGGCCCAGTGCCTTCTTCCATGTTCTGGAAGAGGCATCTAGGACAGTAAGCTGGGAACCTTTGCAAATATTAAGACAAAGACAGTCTCTTATGCTCATGTGCATGTATGTATAAACACACAGTCATTTCACTACACCCAGTGATGGTAAAACCAGTATGATAACTGACTCACAGAGTCCTGGGTCTGTGAGAAATACAAGCTGCAAGTAAACCGAAATTTAGTTTGCAAAAGGAAAAAGCTAACACATCTGGGGAAAAGGATTGGCAACGAAAGAGAGAGAAAGCTGGAAGCAGCAATACTATAGGCAGCCAATAGTGGACCACAAGTTACATCTGAACAACCAATGTGCTGCAAAGGTCAAGGCAATATGCAGAAATCCCCATATGCAAACACACATCCTGCCAGAGCTGGCAGACAACCTCACATGGTGTGACCGCACCCAGGAAAATTATTTCGGCCCTGTGCAGGACATCGCTGTGCAGGCTGGTAACAAGTTGCCGGAAGCTAAAGAAAAACACACAGAAAGTTATGTCAACGCACACACCAAAAAGCAATCAATGGGGCTGGAGGGATTGATTTATATACAGTGATGAACAATAAATTATATCCCAAGGAAGGCAGGCAGGCAGGCCATGCATGGACAGCCTCACTTCTGCTATGGGGTGCAAATCACACCCCTCCATGCCTGCTGGCTCTGGAGCCCCCCTCAGCCATTGTGCGTGGGTGGTCTCTGCAGAAGCAGTAGGAAAGAGAAAGGCAAAAGAAAGAGAAAGGAAAAAGTTGAGAGGAGGAAAGACCCAAACCTCCTTTTGAGGCATGCTGCTCTGCTTTCTGGCATTGCCTTACGCTGCTTAGTCAGGATGGCCGACCCATGGCACACGCTAGCCTAAATGCCACTCCCTCAGTGCCTTCCTCCTTCCCCCTCACCCTACAGCTGCTGACATGGGAAGATACTGATACGTGCCACAGAAAAGATGAACCGTAAGTGCCCTACATCTAAAGTTTTCCCAAAGGATATGTGGAGGGGGAGCTGGAGGAACTGCCTCCTAGTTACCAAACAATAGGTTAGGGACTAGGGTAACAGCCAGGAACGGAGACCTGAGTTCTTGTTTTCTTCATGTGGAAGAGGTTCCAGCTGAGGATGATACCCTATCCACTGGGAATTAAAAGAAGGGGTTCACAATATCCCTTCATGGAATCTTGAACGCTGTAAAATGTAAGATCTGTGGAGCCAAAGAAAAACTAGCAAAAAAGAGCTGCTTGTATCCAATGACTTTCTATGCAAAATGCATAAACACATCACGGGAAGGATGGCAACTCCAGAATTGTTCTTTGCAACTCTACCTTTTGCTCCTCTGCCTGTATTTTCCTGCTTTTCACACCTGGATTGCATCTCCAGACTAATGCTCCATGTCTCTGTAAGGTCACTCCCTATGTTATTATTTTCAATATGTACTTAGCACATTTAGTAATCCAGTCTGATATGGGACTGATTCCCAGAAACGGTTTGCATTATTGTGCAATTGTGTATCGACCTCTCCCAGACTCAAACTTTCTTCTACTCCTTGCCTCGGTGTGGTTTTACTTTCTGTGTTGTACGTAGTTTCACAGGAAGGTGCTTTCCAAGCCCACGGAGCACACGGTTACTGACTTGAAAGGCTGACACAATGCTCCCTAGTTGACATTGGAGACACTGCAGTGATCCCTGTAAGGTCCCTACCGTTTGGATTTTTTCCTTCCTCCCTGGCCCTACTTACTCTGCTGTATGTAGGATGCTTTGTTAAATGACGGTCTTGCAGAAATTCTTTGGTGTATGGTATTCCTTGCCCTGTTTTTCCTCTTTTGTTACATGATATCTTCTATTCAAGCAGCCAAACTAGAGCTGGCAAACAGCCTCTCTCTAGGTTTTTTACACGTTGCTGCAAGGCAAAATAAACAGTTGTTTCCAGTTTGCATTTGCAGGGCTACAGATGTATGCTAATTATCCTTTCAGTTTGCTAATGGAAAATTGAAAGAGATTTAAATGTACTTTTCTAAGGCAGAGACTGGAGTCTATGGACACCTGTCCCTTCTAACTTTGGGCTTTGTGCTACCCAGAGCACGGTACAATGTCGTCTTCTCCCTTTATGTTGACTCTGACGGTATTTTCAGATTTCAGCAGGGCTTTACAAAAGGCCAGGAGACAGAGATTAAACCCTTCTGAAATTCAAGAACATTACGTGTCTTTTTGAAGCAGCAGTGTGCCAAGGATAATATTTGAGGTGACCTGAGACCATTTGAAGGATGGGGAACTTCAGAACGGGGCAATAGGAACTACATCATAACATGGGAAGTTCATTGTTTTGTTAAGATGTTGTAGTATTTACTCAGACTTCTTACCTTCCTTTTGTTTTCTAGAACAAAAAAAATATAAAACAACAACAATAAAAATGCCACCAAAGCCAGGTCTCATCTACCCTTTAGGTAAAAGTCAGTATTATCAAGACTGTCCTGTCAAATAGTCTGAGCAGAAGAAATGAAAACTGGAAATGAATCTGCAGTTTATTTCCAATTTCTGTATCAAGTTTAGAACTGGCTGTTACACCAATGAATGAAACAATATCAGATGTGCAGAGACAGTACTGTTAAGAGACCTTCCCAAGAGGAGGAAGCAAGGATCTGTTTCCTTCTTTAAGTTTTAGAAGCTTTACCTCATGATACTCACTTGTCTGCCAAATATTTCTTGGAATCATTCAAACAACTGTTTATTCTAGTTGCTCCTATTGTGCTTCAGCCAAACTACCAGGCCCCTCTCTGTTGATGCTGCCTCTGTTGGAGTCCAGGGTCAAGCGACGTGCTATCACGGCAACGTGCTACACCTATGTTTTAAGCATCTATCTTTTCTATGGGGGTGTGTGTATCTATGCACAGAATAGGTATGCGTATACACCCCCCCTACACATGTCCATGGTATGTAGGGATCAGAGATAGAGATGACACAGGGAGAAGACCTGAGAAGTACCGAGGTACCTAAAGGTACAAGGGAGGTACCGATGTTCAGCTAATTGCTATCCCCTTTAAAAAGCTGGCTCCACAACCTCTTCCTGCCTGCTTCACACAGGCTACTTTCCAGTGTTTGTTGCTATATTTATCGCTCGAATTACAGTATTACTGAGAGGCCTCAGGCAGACTCATTCTCCCTTATGCTCCTCAAGCATACAGTGGAAAGGTCTTTATCGCTCAAACACCATTTCAAACAGTTAAAATGTCCAAGCTCTCTACATTGTCATAACTTTTCCAGCATTATCAGGAAAGCCTTTCATCTATCCTCAAATGACAATTGTATATACTTTACTGTCAGCAATCACTTGCTTACAAGATTTTTATTACCCTAAATACAGGAAGACTCATTAATGCATTATTATGATGGAGAAATCAGGAAATGAAGAGTTAAGACTGAAAACTCAGCCTTCGTTTTGCTGTCTACGCTTACAAAAAATTCATACCAGTTGGGGGTCCTAAAAGGTTCTTTAATAAAAAGAAGAGATTTGTTAATTAACATAATGGAAACTAACACTTCTCATATCTTTTTACAATCAGATCACACAGATTGACCTGACAGACTACCCATTTCACTGAAAGGGGCACCCTTCCTTTAGACAAAACACATATCCAATTATTTCCATGAGATTAGTTGATGAAAATTGTGCAGTGGCTTCAAAATGACAAGGAAAACTACCTAACAAAAAGCCTGTACAGTATGGGTATGAAAAACTTTAATTGCTTATTGCCTCAAAACTTCCGAGACAGCTGTCTTCATTCTGGGTTATCTTCATTTGGACTTAAAATCACGACACCGCAGGAGAAAATGTATTCATCTATTGTCATTTACACAAAAACATCAGACTTGCACATTTGGGGCTAGTTATTTAAACTAACTAAAGGGAAAAAAATTACAGAGAGATTTAAAGAACTGAATTTTAAAAATATTTCCCAAATATCCCTGCCATGCTAAGAACAAACACAGAACATCTCTGCCCCAAAATGATTTCTTTGCCAAACAAGAGCAACTGGAAAGGTTTTACTGTAAGCTATGGTTCACCTTTATGTATAAAAATTACTGCATTTTACACTACAATTCTAAGATTAAATCTGTTTTAAGTCACATTAAAGCAGAATGCAGGAGCATGGAGGAAGACCACCAGCTGCTGAGGTTCCCCACCTTCTGAACACTAGGAGAATTCACACTTCATTCCTTGTTGTTTTTGCTTTAGGAAATGAAGGAAACAGTACTCAACGAGCTGATGAAGTCACTGAAAAGACACTCACACCTATTCTAAATATCACCAGGTATTTGCAAATAAAAGTTTAAATACTGTCTAAGCAACATGTGTCAACCTGGTGCAGAAGGTTTAGAAAGTAAAAACCAGCTCTATAAAGCACTCATTGCCTTCAGTGTGCTCCTTTCAGATGCAACACAGCAGAAGTCATGGGAGTGCTGCCTAAAGAAGCCACGACTTCACCATTAGTTCCTAGGTTAAGGCAGACCTTTGCACTGATCAGCAAATCATGTCTCATCTCAGAAAGCAACGGAGACCTGCTGTGAAAAATTGCTTGCAGATCTTCAAGGAGTGCTGTATGAATGAGGTACATAACTAAAGAGGGAGAGAGATGGAAGAAGCTCTGAGTTGGTAAAGGAGAAGTCAGAGGAGACTCATACTTAGTAACATGGCAAAAGTGAGGTCATAAGCCAGAGCAACCAAAAGGGGAAAAAGGAGAAAAGCACATGGTGAAGGACTGGACAGATCCCAAATGGCCAAGGAGAAAAGCTCAAAAACTGCAGACGGGGTTTTGGCAGAAAAGCACAGAGAAAGATCTGTTGTCTCTTTCTGATGGACCCTTTGAAGTTTTCTGGATCTAATCTTATATTTGTCTGTCATTCTTTGCCAAAAAAGATAAACCCTGCCAGGGAAAACCTACCTTCCCTTATCCTTACACTAATGAGAAAACAAACAGTCTGTTTGAAATATCAAATACTTAAAATGTAGATCTTTTTCCCATGATATGTTTGAGAGTTTGATATTTCCAAGCTGTCATACTTGCAATTATAGCTGACCAAAGTTGTTCCTGGTTAAGTACCTTGTATTTTACCAAACTATGCCAGAACTTAGGCCTTGGTCCTACACTGAGAGCTCCACCACAATCGACCCCCTAGCTCTATCCATATTTCACTGAGCTGAGAGAGGTTTATTTACTAAAATGCCTGCATAGGAGCATCTGAAGTATATTTTTTACATTTTTTTTAACTGATACTGAAATTCTTTTGCAATTCTGTCACCTTGTAGTACTAAGTTCTTTTAAGAGTCTCTAATATTATATTATGTATAATACTATAGTGTTATTAGCCTTATCTTTTTAGGCTCTAGTCTAACAAAGTCTTTAAGAATAAGCTTACCTTTAAGCCCTTCCCTTAAGTTCATACTTTAAAGTGCCTTACTTTCAGGCCTTGCTGGATGGGGGATGTAGTCAACACTACTGAGAAAACACACTCTGCTACAAACTATCATGTAAGCATTACTACATTTATGACGCTCAGCCCACCACAGACACAAGTTCCCGTTAAAATGATAGCATTTACTATGTCTTACTCTAAGCAATATACTGAAAATTTCCTATCTATTTGCAACTCTAATACATTCTAGTGCCCCAAATACCATTTTGCCATTGCTATTAGCTGATGCTATGTAACAGGGATACTCACATACGAGGATTGTCAGCTAACTAGCAAATTTGGACTTCTAGCAGGTGTTAATTCAGAGTAGCAATAAAGGAACTGGACACGGCAAGCAGGAGAAAATAGGACATTCACCTCCACGAGACAGTAGATCCACCTTCGTAACAGTCAGAGTGACACGCTCACGTTAAAGGCTTCATTCTCCTCCCAGCACAACATCTTCTGAACAGCTCTACACATCCATGTGTTTTACACTGAAATAAATTGTCTTACCTGCTTGGATCTCTTTTGTATTGTCCCAAATCAACTTCACCATCCCTACAGAAACTACCTGTGTTTACCCACATATAGTTCTTGTCTCCCCAGCTGTATGATCCTAGATTTCTGTTCAATAATGGCATCAGTCATTTACTTGGGCATGCTCTTACTTTATTGAGGTCATTCCAGACTTTTTCCTCTGCTCTCTACAGTTGCATTAACAGCTTCCTTCCTATTTTTACATCAGCAGCTAATTTCAGCAACTAAGTGCTTATTGTTTCTTCAGGGTCACTCATAAAACAAACACCGTTATTGATCTTTCTGAATCTACCACTAGTTTTTCCCTTTTATCTCATCTGAGTGACTATTCAAGGGGCAATTTCTCAGTAAAGCAGGACCTCTACCCCACATAAATGAGGGTATCTGAAGGAAAAAATTTTTCTGTCTATGAGTGCTAACACATCTCCGATCATGGCAGTAGCCAAGCAACTTAGAAATGTTAGTGATTTTGTCTCAACACCTTTTTGAAGGGAACAGTGTTGTTAACTGACTTTACAAACAGGGAACTTAAGACACAGAGGGATTTAGTGCTTCGAAGGCAAAGACCACTCATGAAATGCAGAATGAATTGAACCCTTATTTCCTGTATTTTAACCACAACAGCATCTGCCCTCTTATTTTTCCATGCACCCTGGATACACAATTCCTTGTTTGTTGGATTGCAGCGACTCATGACCTGGCCAGTTGGCATTTATTCTGCATTTCTGATGAGCATCTGAAGACAACTGACATCACAGGTTAACATAAAACCCAGTGAAACCAAACTCCTGCCAGTATTTTATCTGTTGTTATTAAACTCCAGTACAATTCTTGGGGCCTAAACCCTAAACCTATTCACTCCAGCTAAACTAAAGGAAATTTTGGCTTTGCCCAAGAAAACGTGATACCAAAATGCAAAGCAGGTCTTTCAGTTAGTAAGACCTAAGTGACATCTTTCAGACACCAAGTATCTAAAAGCATCTTTTGAAGAGAGTGGTTTTATTCACCAATTCTGTTTTAATAAGGTATGTAAAAATACGATTTACTGGCCATTACCACTTTGGGAAAGTGGCAAGTTCAGTCCTTTACAAATTAATTCTAGACCAATCCACAAAGAAACCTGAAATGCAGTTTGACTGCTATAATGCAGCATCAATTGCTAGACAAAATTTTGCAATGGTCCCTGGGCGTCTCATCACTATCTGGCCACCTTCATAGAATCATAGAATCACAGAATGGTTTGAGCTGGAAGGGACCACAAGGATCATCTAGTTCCAACACCCTTCTTCATGGTTTCTCTCTCTTTACTCACAGTGATGAAAGTCAGGCTTGCCAGTCTCATTCTTGGCGATTGCTAGGTCAACGTACCTCCAAAGCGAGGGGGTGGAAAGCTAATGGTCCAGGACTAGAGATTGCTGCCTACACTGAACATGTCTGTGGTGGTGTGCCACATGGAGCTGCCTGAGCCCAGAAGCATTATACCTAATGAGAGACAAGGATAATTGAGCTAGGTGCAGATCTGCACTACGGCAGCTGGACTGCTTCTGGGATCTGAGTGAGACTTTCTGTATCACACTACCCATGCACACAAAAATACGCAGCTGATTCTGAGCCAGATCAGTTATGTCCGTGTGTTTCATTAAAGGGTAGGCAGAGACTTTCTGTCCCACTTTAACACTTCTCAGGTTTATTAAACACAGTTGAAGAAGTTTGTCCATAGACAGAAAGTCCATGCCAACGGTCTCAGAGATGGAAAACACCATTTGGTAGGGGCAATAACACTGCCATTGAAATATATTATTACTCGTATTATTAAGTTAGTATATTAGCATGAAATATTTAGGTTTTTACATGAGAATACAAAGATCAAACACACTAATTGCATAATGAATAAGAGGTAGGTAGCAAACACTCAAGGAGCCGGAAACAAGTGAATCCCCTGGATAAAAGGCATTCAGTTAATCAGAATATCTGACTTGCATTCTCAACTCAAATACTTCCGTTCTTCCTATTTGTAAATAATAAGGTTTTCTAGGAAACTTATTTTGTTTCCTAGTGTCCTCACTAGGCTTGTTCTTTGCTTCCGGAATTGTGCATCAGGCAAAACTTGGCAACTAAGATAAAGAAAAGTCCTAGTAAAGATGGTATGAACCCTATTTTTCACAAGCAATGTGTTAGGTTCAGGCAGACATCCGCCTGATCTAGCATGAAGTTGTACGTAAGTGCCTCACATGTTACAGGAGCACACTCCGGGCTTCTTGACGCTCAGGTGAACTAAACCCGAGCCCTCACGCTCCCCCAACCTGACTTCTCTCTTCCTACCCAACAGGAGAGTATGGGCTCTCCACAGTTTCTACCTCCGCTTGCTAAGTCATGTTAGAACTAGAGGCTGCTTTGTCTTTCCTTGAACTTTACATCCTGTTAGTTCGCACAAAGGAAGTAAGTTAACAGCACACCTATTTTTTCCCAGTGAAGATGTACTCTGTTGGATTTTATTGCCATTCAGATGCCTATTTAGACACCCAGTCAAAGGCTATGACCAGCTGCATAGTATATAATGGTTTTTTTAAAGGAAAGAAAATGCCATTAAAACAAAAGGCCCTGTTCTGCTTCTGGGTAAACAAATGGGAGTTTTACAAAAGCTCAAAAAGGAAAGGGATTAACAGGCTTCAAGGTGGTAATGGTCTCAACTGTTCACATTAAAATTTTCACAGTAAATTAAACCATGACAGAGGTAGGAAAGAAGTCAATTTTCAGTGGACCATGCTGTTCTGCTGACATAAATTGCCATTTTTTAGGTAGTATATTCACCAACCTGTATAATGATAGAATAAGAGAACTGCAATCCAGTGTTGCTTAAGCTTGGCCTTTTGCATGCTAATTTTAGCCTGCTCTGCCAAAATAATTGAACGCACCACCTTATTTACATGCTCCTAGATATTTAGCACCCTCACTATTCTTTCACCAACCTTTGCTGAAGCCTGTAGTGTTGGCCTTCCCTCCTTGTACAGTGTCTGCTGTTCAACACCATTACTGCTGCTTCCTCAGCTGTACTCAGGACACCTTTCAATTCACTTTCCATCACTTACACCTATCCTTTTCCTGGCCTCTCCTGTCAAGGGCAATGCTAAATGTCAGTCCATCTTTATCCCGCGCATCTATGTTTTCTTGCATGCTGCATACAACACTTCATTATCTTCATGTTCTTTATAAAGACCAGCAACTTTCCTTGACTAGAAAATGATGGCATGAAGCACAACTCAATCATAGAATCACAGAATCATTAAGGTTGGAAGAGACCTCAAGGATCATCTAGTCCAACCATCCCCCCACGACCTATTACCCGCTAAACCGTGTCGCTAAGTACCACATCCAACCTTTCTTTAAACTCCCCCAGGGACGGTGACTCCACCACCTCCCGGGGCAACCTGTTCCAATGCCCGACCACCCTTTCTGAGAAGAAATTTCTCCTAATCTCCAACCTGAAATCATCCTGGTAAGGCTGCAGAAGACCAGTAAACACAGACTGTCACTGGCTGACGCCTGCCAGTGAGTTCACACAACACGTTACACGGCGAGTTTACACAACAGTAACCAAAAAGGAGGGAAGGGCCAGGCTGTGTAAGCGTGCCACGGTACCAGACACCCCAGAGAAAGCTCTGCTCTGCGTTACTGTAGCGGCACCAAAAATGGATGTTTAAATACAATGGGGCGCTTATCTGACTGCCAAATGCCCACGATGCCTTTCCACCTCAGTTATAGCACGGCAGCGTAAAACAAAAAATGACAAAGGGCTATGAAAGAAAGTCAACACAGTAAAAGACAAAATAAAGCCAGTGGCAGAGCGGGAGGCCCAACACCCAAACTGCCTGTACAGAGGGGCGGCCGCCCAGCTGCAGGGGTGTCAGCACCCCACAGGGACAGGGCAGCACCTCAGGGCCAGGCCCTGCCTCACCTCGCCCAACCCCTCCACACCAAGCCGTGCCTCCGGCTCCTACCGCTGCCCAGCCGCGGGGCTCTCCTTGCGCCCGCCACCCTGGGGACCACCGCTGCCTGCCTCCGGGCCCCGGCCCCTTCCCCCTGCGTGCCACCAGGCCTCGCCTGCTCCCCACATCCCCCCGAGACCTGGCCCTGCCCCAAGTCGTGCCCCCTCCCCGCACACGTCCCCAGGCCCGGCCCGAGGCCTTGTTCCCCGCCCGGGTCCTGGGCCGCGCTGGGCCCGGGGGAGGCGGCCACCCTGCCCTGCCCCAGGCGCTGGCCGCGGGGGAGGTGGGGGGCCCTCTGCCCCACGGGGGAGCC
>VWZZ01004901.1:884014-934678 GCA_013399095.1 Psophia crepitans | reverse complement strand
CTTCCTGTTATTTTCTAGGTACACAGATCGGTTTCTATAAAAATAGGAGCACACAGAGCGGCTCCAGTCCCTCCCGGCCCTTCCTTCCCAGCTGAAGCATGACATGGTTCTTTATGCGCGCCCGACATGGAGGCTGGGCGATGAGGAGAAGCCTGCTGAGCCTGGCTGATTTCTGCAGCAGGGCCCCCGAGTTCCCCTGGCCAGAGGCTCCCATCCCTCGGGCCTGGGGGGGCCCTGTCCCCCCTTGTCATGGAGGCCCAGGTCCCTGCGTGGATGGACTCCTCAAGGTGCCCTGGCCCCGCAGTGCTGCTGGCACACACCCTGTAACCGGCCTCTCCGCACCCAGGGGGTGCCTGTGGACCCCTGGCCTTACCCCGGCCCTCCCCATGTGCCCAAACACCCAGCCCCAGGCAGGCCCCGGGCTTAAGGCCAGGCTGCAGGGCACAGGGTTTTCCCAATTTCTGCACCCAGCCTCTTCCTCACCGCCAACCCCACCACCTTCCTTCTCAGCCTAAAACTCAACACCACCCCCCGCCCCACCACCCCCCAAACACAGCCACAAAGACCTGGACCTGGGACGTGCTTAAACGCACAAGAAGGGCTTCCCCTCAGAGGGTGTTTGGGACCTGACTCGCCAGATGATGCCAGTTTTTACAAACACACTCCTCCTGTGGAAGGGAAACACTGGAACTCACAAATCCAAACCCCAGCTATTGCTGGTTTTACCGTATTGTTACCAGTTAAGTTGTAGTGTTCAGAAATCAATTATTATTGACATTTATTATACAGAAGTGTTGTCCAGAGGAACAAAACTAGGAAGCCACCTGCAAGCCGGGCTACAAGCGGAAAAGCTCAGGAAGGATTTTTCTGCAGGTTTGGCTGAGACTGTAGCAGTGGGCTCCCCAACCATTTCCACATGCAAGACAGCAACTATCCCCTTTGGGTTTAGGGAGATGGCTCTGGCTGGGTGCTACCCTGAGTGCCAAGGAAGGCACCTAGCTGCAGGCAGTTCCCGCTGATGAAGAAGGAAATAGGTGGCTGAAGGCTGTAGGGTCACATTTTGGGGGGCAGGGGTGGTGGTGGAAGTAGATCACAGAATCATAGAATGGTTTGGGTTGGAAGGGACCTCAAAGATCATTTAGTTCCAACCCCCCTGCCATGGGCAGGGACACCCTACACTACTAGCCCAGATGGACCATAGAGAGCACCACCAGTCTGTAAGGGCTGGTAATGACAGAGGAAGAAGAAAAAGAACTGCCTCTTCTGACACCTGTTCCTGGGCTGGAACAGGACCAAGAAGCCTCTTACTGTTTATGGTGTCCCCAGATGTGGTTCTGGTACCCAAACGTTGCTGTTAGTAGTACATGAGGTAATAAAGCTTGTCACTCTGGGTCGTAAAATAGGATAAGGACTTCTCTGCAGGGGGAAGCGCTGCTGTAAAATCATTATCACTAGCAGACTAACAATGGAAAAAAAATAATCCAAGAAGCTGGATAAACATTTAGATGATTAGCTTGCACTGTGCTTAATGCTGTTATCTGTTCCTGAAGTACTGAGATCAGTGACAGGGTTGCCAACGCAGCAACCTTCAGTATAGACATGTGGCCAAACAGCTCACTTTCACTTTCACATCAGATAGGATTTTGCATCCTTTTAAATTGATACCTTATTTCAGCTTAAATTTCCTTCAGAAAAACGTAATATAAAATCTCTGAGTACAGGAGCTGTGGACTCTGGTCTGAGTCTGTCCAGGGTATTCCTATGTGTTGTGTCTTACCTCCCGTATCGCCCTAAACCAGCCTCACCTCTGGAATACTTACTAGAGAGATGGAGCTGTTTGGGTTTGTAAAAATACATTTGCTTTTCATCTACGGATGGTAATAGCTCTTTCTAGTAACTTATTTAGTGACCTTAAATCAGAAAGGAGCGGGATGTATGCCAATTTCTCCCAGAAGGAAACTACGGATGCTATACACGTCTGTGCAACAATGTATTCCTAATGTCGGAATAGCGAAATTCAAAGCGACTAGGTACTGAACTGAAACATCTCATTGAAGTGTCCACTTTCTAACTTCTGTTTGTCCCAGCACTGGTGTCTGCAGAAGATGCCGTGAATGAATAATGTTTCTAGTCAGCAGTGAAGATAATCACATACTAGAGCTCCAAGGAAGACTCCTCTCATGGACATGCAAGGATGCAGCTCTCTTTTTTTCTTGTGTATAGGCTGCAAAGGATGGCTGAGCTGCCAAGGTAAGAACTCTGCTCAGCTTTGTCCAGCTGCAAACTCTTAAACACACTTTGCAGACAGTTCCTTCATTAAGCCATGGTTAAGATGCTGGGAAAGGATGGGGTAAAAATGCAAATTTCCCTGCTGATAAGTGAAAACCCACACATTAACAGCACAGAAAACCACTTCAGCACAACCAGCAAAGGAGTTTCTCAGTGTGCGTAACCCCATCAGCCACTCATCACAGCACACAAAGCCTGAGATCTTCTGCTGTGTCACCTGTATTCTCTTCCTTCCTCTTCTATTACAAAGAGGAGTTCAGCTACCCCTTCTACACAGAAGTGGGAAAGGGGAGTGAAGAGAGTTTATTCCAAACACTTCAAGAGCTGTTTCAGATCATAACTGTGAACGGAGGGGTGTGGAGGCTTGCTAATATATACGCTGCATGTATATAGGCCAGGTCTTCAGTCTACAGAAGTCAAGAGCTGAGTCTGCTTTGGCCACAAACAGAGAGCAGCAGGTCACAGAGACAGCAACATCATGTCCTGGCTGAGCAAGGGAGACCTGCAGCAGGGATGGCTCTCTCCTTCCCCCCAAACTCCCCGAAACGGTAACACCAAGTTCCCTCTCACTTCTCCTCCTCCCAGACAGGTGGTGTGTTTCCAGAGCAGGGCAGGATATACAAGTACCAGCAGGGGAAGGGAGTAAAGGCAGAGGCCCAGCAGGACCATGCAGAGAGGTGGCAGGGCCAGGAGTGTGGTCAGTAGTGAAACCATGAGTCACCCAGGACAGATGGTGCCTGAGGTAACTGTTTTGAAGCCGCTGCCACAGTGGCTGAATTTTGGTTTCCCAGTAATTCCCAGGAAACAGTGTTCTTAAGCTATTGAGAAGCTTTAAGCCAGCCCTGATGGTTTCCCCCCTATTCATTTGAGGAGAAAAATAGTTACATGCCTGGTTGAATATTTTCATAGAGAAAGAATTCCACTGATTTTAAAGTGTGGATCAATCTTTAAGAAAAGAGCATGTGGACATAAAAGGCCTAATTTCAAAAGCACCCACCAAAGTCATGAATAAATTTCAAAATGTATGTAAGTTTTGCATGAAATACTCCAAGATCATAGCTTTGCTCACATATATTGGACATTTGTATGCAAACTCTTGTATATAGACCCTATTCATGCCGCTATCTTGGCACTTGCCATTTTGTGAGATGGTGCCTATATTGTGTCTGTGGAAGCCACACAGATTATTGTATTTGCCTCTCAAGTTCTGTCCCTGTGCACCTGACAATTTTTGCTTTCCCAACTCAGATCCCTTCTGAGATCAGACTATAAATGCTCTGCAGCATGGCCGCTCGCATAATCAACTTCACTGTAAGATACTGAAATAAAATTGTTTCTTTTCACTTACCTATCTATAGCTGGTATCATTTTCTTTCCTTCTGCATTTCCTTTTCGTGTCTGTAAAATGTATCAGCAACGATTACGGTGATAAGTATTTTGCTTAAGTCCACACTAAGCTAGTGCTTGTCTGTTAAATATTTTAATAGGAAATTGTTCTGAGTCACAACCGAGCCATTCCCCCGTGCAAGAGATGTCTGAGAGCACTGTCTGCAATCACAACGCTACATCATGTCAGGCAGAAAGAGGCCGTGATGTTAGATGTCCATCCCAACATGCACAGAAAGGCACTTACCATGCCCATTAGGATATTCTTAATTACTGGAGATAAGAAGCTCACCAGGGGATCTCCAGTCTTCTCTGTAATAAGCTTAGAAGCAAGAAGGATGTGTATCATAGCTGGAGCAAGTTATCTATGCTCAGTTTCATGAATCTTCTTATGCTATACACTGGAGCAATCTCCTAATCATATTAAATTAGACAATCTTTAAGGTGTTTGCTTTACACGTTGCAGAGGTGTGACTGCATATACTAGTTGCAGAAAAGATCGGAGCACTTTGGTTAAAATGAACTTCCTCTCTGGCTGGGAGCCTTCCACTATTAGCTGGAAAGGTTTGTCTGGGATGGAAATGTTATTAGCAAGTACGCATTGCTGCCATTCCTTGTTCTCTACAGACATTTCAACTGAAGCTACAGCAGACAAAAGATGCCTACGGTTAATGCTGCTTAACAATTTCCAATTCAAACCTTTGTTTTCAGTTGCTTGTATATCTTTCATAATTTAAGCATTAGAATTTAAATTTTCCATGATGATTGTGTGGCTAAAAATCAAAACTCTTCTGAAAATGACATTAGAAGAAGCAACTGTAGAATTACCAAATCACCAGGTACCTTTTGTTATCCTAAGAATATCCATAAAAATGTAGACAAGTTGAAGGACTCTGAAATATTGAAAGTGAGATGCTCAATAGGGGTTGATAAACAAGTCTCAGATGTTCTGTCTGGACTAAATATGTTCTAGGCTAACATGAATGTGATTCAGCTCATGACTGCAGATGACCGTGGAAGCAAAGCTCACGAGAGGAAAACATGGCTGTCTCCCTCTGAGTACCTGGATAGTATACCAGACTGGAGTGACCAGACCTGCATGCAGAGAGAACTGGGAAAAACTGGAAGGGGAGCAGGAGCTAAAGCCTGGGAAAGACATAGGAAAACCAGAAAGGGATTAGAATACAGAAGTGAAAGCAGCCATGAGAGTAGCAACACAAAGATTTCAGAATATCTTAGACAAAACCAAGAAAATCCACACATTATCTAACAAAATTCTGTGGCCCAGTATGTGTCATTCTCTGCTGGTAACTTCTCCATGCAGACTAATGATCTGTTACTGTGCCACCTGTTAACTCATCAGCTTATGTGGAAATCTTGATGCTGCATTCAAAGGTGTCGGACTCTATGACTTCCTAGAGTCTCTAAGTGGTAACCACCCTGAAATTTTCTACAGGGGGAAAAAACCCAACCAAACCAACCCAGAAAGAGATTAAAGATCGTGTCACAAGCCTCCTAAGAAGACAGCAGAATTAAAGATGCACCAGCAACCTCAGCCCAAATATTTCCCAACATTTGACTACCTGACTTTGCAACTTCACTGTTCTTTGAATTTTCTCCTGTGGCATGCGAGATGCTTTAGCAGCCATTTGTTGAGAAACACTCATCAAAATCTGGTACTTCCATTAACATGCAGTAAACATTATTCGTGATATGAAGATTATCTTGTCAGACAGAAGTTGCAGAGTCTACTTTGCTGTTCCCATAATTTTAAGTGTTTGGTAGAGGTGTCATTCATTACAATGAAGCTAATGACTTATCTCCATTTGATATACTAATCAATAAAATGCCTCTCCAAATGGCCAGGTGAAAGACTCCATCTCTAAAGCTATAAAGCCATAATACCTAGGAAAGAAAACTGCAACAGACATTTCTCCACTGGAGAAATATTTTAAATGTGTCATCTAAAGCCTGTGAAATTTATTGGGTGAGAAATACTTTGAGAGTTGACAGGAACAATAAATTTAGTGCCAGATTCATGACACTTACCCCATCATAGTTTCCCCTCATAAATACTGGAGGAAAGGATTTCTCTCACATGCCCTCTGGTACATTCATCAAAGTGCCTTTTGGAATGTGACTTAATGAATAATTACATCCCGACATGGACAACAGAACATATTTATTTAAGGAGCTTTGTAACTTCACTTTTGTGTCACCTGAATGGCAGTGCCAGATGCCAGGGAACAGAAGAAATAATGTGCAGCCTCTTGAGATTGTGACCATTTTGTACTGTAAAACCCCTCTTGGGCAGCGGTTTGATGTTGGGACGTACCTGTTGCTGTAGAATTCCCAGCTCCAGAACCCAAGCTCTGAATCTCATCTGTTGTAATGCATAGGTGTTATCACAGGAAAAACAAGGAATTAATAATTTGGTCAGGAGTTTCATCTTGGATAGCTTGGCATCAAGAAGAGTTTGACGGAATTCAACCTAAATTACTGGAACATCATCTCAACTCTGTTGAAATCAGTAGAAAAACTCAGCATTTTTCCCATGAGGTCACCTCCAAAGTTTTCTTCAGATCCTCCTCGCCTATTGGTGAGCATCAATGATGGGCAACATCACCAAACTCTCAGTGACTCAAATCTATAAAATGGGTTTTATCTCCCTCCACCTCTTTTACCTAGGCCACATCCAAATCTTAATATCTTTCTTTTCCCATGAGCATTTTTCTTCTCTGTGAAGGCACTTTTCTCCAGATATCACCAGAATATAAGCGTAAAAGTGAAAACTTGTGGGTTGAGATAAGAACAGCTTAATGGGGAAAGCAAAAGTTGTGTGTGCAAGCAAAGCAAAAGGAGGAGTTCACTCACTGCTTCCTATCGGCAGGCAGGTGTTCAGCCATCTCCAGGAAAACAGAGCTCCATCACCCTAGTGGTTACTTGGGAAAACAAATACCATAACTCCAAACATCCCCCCTTCCTCCTTCTTCCAGAGCTTTTATTGCTGAGCATGACACCATATGGTATGAGATATCCCTTTGGTCAGTTGGGGTCAGCTGTCCCAGCTGTGTCCCCTCCCAACTTCTTGTGTACCCCCAGCCTCTTCGCTAGCAGGGCAGGGCGAGAAACAGAAAAGACCCTGATGCTGCATAAGCGCTATTCAAAACATCCATGTGTTATCAACACTGTTTTGGTCACAAATCTAAAATGCAGCACCGTATGAGCTACTGTAAAGCTCATATCCCAGCCAAAACCTCACTTTCCCACCCTGATCTTGCCCAGACCTGCTGCCTCATCCCCCTCACTCCTGGATAATTAGTGCTCAAAGGGACTTGGGGGTGAGGGCTGAGACTGGAGTCGAAGGCATTGAGAGAGTCCTCAGGCTGTGTGGCCATGGTGATGCCAGGATGAAAATGGACACGAGGAAGTGCTTGGGGAAGTGGATATAAATGATACCACACCTGATGGGTTGCAGGGGAAGTAAGTCGTCACTGGCCAGGCAGAAAATGTGTATTTTTTTCTCCTTCCCTCATTCCCAACAAAGAAGGACCCAGCTCTTTTGGCAGCTGCTCCTTTCCTCTCCAGGGAGTGAAGGAAAGCTGGAAGGGAGGGACTGAAGCTGCCGAGTCCACCACCACCACAGGTGGTCTGAAATGTTATCACTTCAGCCTTCTGGTGTACTCTAAAAGATCAACACACCACCCAGCACAATGCAAGAACTGGTTCCAACTGGCTCCCGTGAGAACTTCTTGAAAGCACATTTCTTCACACATTCCACATACCCACTACCTCCAGATCATGTTTCTTGTGATGGCCTGCAAGACTGCCCCTTCCTACTTACATCTGGTCATGTGGCAGCCACATGTCGATTGTCTCCTCATTAACCATGCCAAACCTAATATCCTGCTCACCTATTTGTCTCTCAGATCTCCAGCCTATACTCCCTGCTCGTGACATGTCCTTCATATCCTGCTTCTCAAGAATCACAACCTCAGTTCTTTTGAATTCTTTCCCCAAAAACCCATTCCTCCCAGACACCCAGGACAGCTGATTAGGTCTACCACTTCTCTAATGAGTGAGGGTTAGCATAGGAATGTAAAGAGCCTGGAATTAAAGTGGTATATAGAATGAGAAGAAAAGGTCATGAGTAGGATGTGGAGGAGGAAAGGAAGATAGCCTGCTTAATAACAATTAAGATTGTAACTCGTAATTAATATAACTTTGACCAGCATTTCAGTGATCCCTTTGTTCTATAATGTATCTCTTTCCCCATAGTCTGACTTTGTTTTTCTCAACACTGCCCTCTTCAAAGAAGGCATGGTTTGGAAAGTTATATGTTTATAAATAATAAATAGAATAATAATAAATCAGGGCTCCTGCACTTGCCAGCAAACAGCCAGCATGCACTAGGTCTCTTGGAAGTCAAAGGGTCTGTTTCTGCCACTTTATCGACTTTGGATACAGTTAAGTTGCTCCTGATTCACAGTACTGAGAAACTGAGTTGCTAAAATGTAAAATCTCAATGAGATACAAAGACAACAGAAATACTACAACGTAAAAGGCAACCTAACAGGTTTGCAGAGAAATTATTATAAGCCAGTAAATGTACATATTTCAAGAGAAGTGACAACATGACTATTTAATTAGAACACAGTAACTTGGTAAGGAAATGGCTTGTTTCTGGCCACTTGTTTATTTTCCTGATTAGCTGTCACTCATGTTTACATGGATGCTATCTTATCGAACACAAATACTAGTTCAAACCTTCCACTGTAGTTCAGAGAACTACAATGTTTCAGAATAAACAGAAAAATGATACCCATCTTCACTGAGCAGCAGCAAGGGGCTTAGTATATTGCTGGAAGACAAGCATGAAATATTTAGGCTGGTTAGTATTAAGAAAGTCAAAGAGAATATTATGAGATGAAGCAGCCAAACAGAATTGGCAATGATAGTCTTATAATGGACAGGTATTTATAGGCTGTTACTCCCACTGGACGTGATGCTCCCATCTCACTCAGGCAAACCTCCCACTGAAACTTTCAAAGGGCATACTGCCTGTCTGGAGATGAGCAGGGACTTTGGGACCGAAGACGATATCCAAATCTTCTGCCCATTCACGCAATGCCTGTATTAATTGCTTGTATTGCACCCTCCCTCTGCAACTTCATGGGGTCCGACAGCTTGCCGTACTGGGCAAATGCTGGCCCGATGAAGATAAAAGCCAGTCTTTGTTGCCATGTGGCCCATGGTACCCAAACTGGAGAAATCAATTTGAATGCTCACCGCTGCTTTTTGTCATCCAGTGATCAACAGTGATCTTCTGGAGCATGGCTAGCAGAGGAGCAATAGAAAGGCAAGAATTGGTACATCTGGTTAGGCACCGCAGACCTTTAGTTAAATTGTGCTGCCCTGCAAGCCTCAGTTTAACCTCAGAGCTTAAACTGAGGTCTAGCTCTGGATCTATGTGTCATTTTGGACCCTGCCAAGCGGAAAAGATCCACTTTCCCATATATCTGTGTGAAGAACAAGTCTCAAGCAGCAATGGCCTGAAATTGAAATGAGCTGCAGTTTGCTTTCCCATGCAGTGCCCTCCTCTGCCTGCTACCAGCCTTCCAGGATTGTTTTTACCTTACAATAGTAGATTAAAGAACTCATAGCATATGGACTCCAGCATCCAGTATAGAGGATCCACACCAATATAAACTATTTACCTGCATATCCGTAACATCCACATAACATAACATGAACATTGTTAATAAGGAGTATGAACACTTGAGCTTCAGGGCAGTAATATAATGCAGTAACAGCAGGGTGTTCTCTAACGGAACGCCGTAAGCGGTCTTACATCTAGTGCTGGCTGTTGTATAGACTTTGTGCAATTTGCTTGTTTGTTTCAGCAATGGGACTTGAAACGAACGGTCAAAAGAGGGTTCCATTTTGTGTTCGTTTCCCAAAGTCAATAGAGTGACAACGGGTGTACAAATTAATGTGAGGAATTAATTTCTTGGCAAATACGTAGTTCATAATAATTGTAATTGTAGCAAAGGTCAATAGGCCAAATGCTCATGGTGCAACTTTGCTGACCCTAATAGAAGGAATAATTTGGCCAGTGCGTGCCCGGTGTACCCAATCCTCTGCTGCACAAGGCGATGAAGGGAAGCACACTCACGCGAGCCTGCTGAGTGTAAAACTCCCGTTAATTCTGACTGCCCACTTGCATGACCAGCAAGATTCAGCATTTGAGTTCTCCAGACAGAATTTCAGTCTTCTAAATACTGAGTAAATAGTTCTGCACACTTACAGACTACTAATGAAAAACTGGAAGATTAAATTTATACTAAACGTTACTTAAACTGTATACATATATAACATAAAATTGTATTCAGTGAAGTATACACACACAAAGCTGATGTAAACCTTCAGACATCAGGAATGTTATATACACATTCCTTTCTTCCACTGAATAGGAACTCGTTCTCTCTCTCACACACACATTATAACGAACCTACTGGTTCTTACTGATCCGGAGTATCCCTGAAGGGCTGGGTGGACGTCCAAACAGCTGTCTCATAGTAGATCACTCTGCCATATGTTTGCCTTTCTACACAAACATTTGCCAGGGAATCTATCACCGTCAATGCAGCACCATCACGTGACATGATAATAAAAATGTTTATGTGCAGTCTCTCTCAGCGTTTTGCAGAGAGGTAAGTATCTGTAGGAACGAGGATACTGCTGCACCCTCTCTTTTAACTACCACATTTTTTTTTTTTCTTTTGGCAACAGCTTTGATCCTCTCATTGCCCTCCTTCTGTCAGTAACCATTCTGGTTTGGATTAAGGACAAATGCTCCATTTCTCTCATTTTTCTTAGCAAAGTGCCCCCTGCAAGCTCCTTTATGTGGAGCTTATGCTTCAAACACTTAAAAACTAGGACTTTAGCACCTAAATGCTTGTTTCCAGATTCATGGGATGTAGTTCCTTGCCAGATGTGCCAAAGGCTGCTGCCCCACCATGCAGCATGCTCAGCTCCAGTCTTCCACTGGATGGGCAGTGGCATTTGGAGACGCTGCTGCCGTAATGAGCAGAAGCCAAGTCAGAACATGTACAGTTGTTATTACGGCAATCGAT
Organism: Psophia crepitans; assembly: GCA_013399095.1. Taxonomy (NCBI): domain Eukaryota; kingdom Metazoa; phylum Chordata; class Aves; order Gruiformes; family Psophiidae; genus Psophia; species Psophia crepitans. Next base: position 923,867 of record VWZZ01004901.1, on the reverse strand, counting down.
GGGAATCTGGGTTGTGCGGTGATGCTCCTAAGGCCTGGAGCTTTATTGTTATTGCCTATACAGATACTGACTGAATCACTTGGATGTCCTAGAAAAAACTCCAAGAATAAATGACTGAATAGAACAAGTGTTGCAGCAGAGACACCTCCATACAAAAAATCCTACAGAGGCAAACTAAAGTTTCTTACTTGAAGATGTTATCTCTTGACATTGTGTCACCATGTGTCAGAATATGCCTGTGCAAAGTCAACAGCTGAATCTCTACTGGATTCGGTGGAGCCTTCCCTTTCTTGGCTAACAACTCTGCTGGGGGTCAATCTGCTTTTTAAATGTCAATTTTAAGACTGATTTAAGACACTTTTAAGACTGATTAGTCCCAATGCTGGGCTTTTGTTTGCTGGTTGGTCTGAATTCTTCTTCTAGGAGAAGGTGTCAATATGGTGACAACACTGGTTTCAGTTCTAGCCTGTAAAATCTACACAAATCTCACAACTTGGTTCTCTATTACAGCACACACACATGCATTCTTGACACATGGCTCTTGCTGTTTAGAGGGAAAGCTATTTTCCTACATTTTGGTGGGTTTTGCACTAGAAGTCAGGGAGGCCCAGCTGGGGGCTCCTGCACTATTTAAGAGGATACCGCAGGGCTGTTTTAGTGTAAAAGTAAAAACAGATGACTATGAGAAAAGGGCTTCTCACTTGCTTGCCAAAACCTCTACAATTTCAAAATTTATCTATGCATTTTTTTCATAATAATTTCTGTGATCACTTAGAACATACAAATGCCTTTAAAGTGGCCTCCAAAGCAGACTTTCTAAACAGTCTTGTTTTCCGTTGTACTTCTAATCATCTTCTTTGCAGTGTAAAAGGAAGATGAAGGCTTTCTCTAAAATTAGCTTCCTTTCAGAAGTCTGTGTACTCCAGCTTTCCTTACAATGCTAATGATGTGCCTAACAGGTAAAAATACTGATAAAAACAAGGGGCTCTTTAAAGGATTTGATGGGCTACATGTTCCTTCCAGCCACAATCTCAATTATTTCATGAGGGTTGAGCACAGTAATGTAAGTAAACTTTTGCCCAGTGTTTGATCCTCTGTGAAATAAAGGAGTCAATTTGCAGCTTTGTACTGACTATCCTAAGCTGGCCATGTGTTTCTTTATGAATATTGCTTGGACTGCCAATTCCTATCAAAACCTGTTTAAATTATTTTCAGTTTGGATCACTAGATCATTTAGAATATTTTTAAGGATGATGTGGAAGCCAAGCACTCTGAAAGCCTTGTATTCACTTTTCTCCTTCAACACTAAAATGGCCACCAGAGCGCTTAAGTAACCCAAAGTGCCAATGCAGACTGGCCCGCTCACAGGGATAAGCAGTACACAACTAAGTTCAGGCACAGCATTTGGGAATGGTGGAGTGTATAAAAAAAATAATCAGAAACTTCCTCTTTGCTCTGCACCTATCTAGCAGCCAGCCCAGTACAGCCTATGTCTGTGACAAGTGTTTCTCACAAAAACTAGATACATACAGGTCATGAAAACCACCTACATCTGGGAAAATTAACAACATGCAGGCCCGATATCATAGCAAGGATTATCACAATGTGAATTTTATTTATGACCGGTAGTAAATAATGTAAAATACATTTCAATCATTTCTTCTGGCATGTCAGGGAAGCTGATCTGTATGAATGCAGCTCTGTATTTAAGGTAATATATCCTGTCTGTTTTAAAGGTTCCAAGGCCACATATTCTATTTAACACACAAAAATGATGGTGTTAGTGTAGATCAAAGAAAAGCCAAACGATGTGTTAGGAAGGAGGTAGCAGAGGATCCTAGGCCTCTTAAACATCACTGAAATGGGTAGGTCAATGGGCTCTTTGTGTAAGACAAAGGTTCCAAGACACACGGTTCCTTCTAAAAATCCAAAGCCAAGCAGCCCAGGAATTCCTAAGACGTATCTAGGACCGGTGTGAGAAGTGGTTTTCCAAAGGAAAAGAGACAGAGCCAAATAAGAAGAGGCAGAACATGAAAACTCACTGAGAAGGAATTTTGAACGAGCAGTTACATATAGAGGCTGGACTGTGGGGTGGGGTGCTGGATGAAAGAGCTTTAGGCCAAGATTATCTGATTTCTTCTTTAATGAGAAAATATGCCACACTGGATATTCTTTAAAATAAAGAGATGGGTGTGAGCTGAACTAGTCCACAAATATTGGCTGTTTGGGTCAATAGGAGCATGAATGTGTTTGTATGAAAATTAACTGAAAGAAACATTAGCAGACAGAACCGTAAAATACTACAAAGCCAGGATTTCTGAACTGGGCTTTGGTCTGAGGATAAAGCAAGAAGTTCTGGCAATGTTTTTTCTGAGGAAAACGGGAAGTCCACTGGGAATCTTTAGTTTAAAAGTTAATATCCCAACCCCTCCAAGAAGCCTGTCAGGCTGTCACTCACACAGAAAACTTTACTACCACTCCCTGCACACATGGCTACCAGCTACACCCTGCTTAGTTTAAAGCGCAGAAAGCTGCAGTTGTAAATGGTGAGGGAAATCGTTAAAATGTGATCTACTCTGTATGCATATTACGTAGGGGTGGAGATGCTCTGTTTGAGCACAATCAAAAACTTAAAGTCAGTAGGAATCTTTCCATTAACTAATAAGCTTTGCACGAGGGCCATTTTATAGCATAATTTACCCTAAATTGTACTGTTTGTAACTCTGTACTGTGCTAGACCAATGGACTGACTGATCAAATCCAAAGAATCCAGACACTTCTAGACATTTTATTATGACATTTTATGGATTTGGGGAAAAATAACAGCACATGCTTATGATTTGCAATTTCCATGAGAAGTTTTCATTTATTTTTGAGCTTGAATCCTATTATCAGGAGACAAACTTGATACTCTTCAGTATTATGCCTGGTAGGACACACACAGAGCTTTGGTGGTTTGCTGTTTCTGGTTCTGTCACAGAGCAAAACCGGTTTTCTTTTCAGAAATGGGAAGCCAGTTCTTTTGACTGCTACCAAATTTTGCAACCTACTGTGAAAACTACTGGGTCAAGTCCTGCTGTAGCTTTATACAACTTTCCCTGAGAGAAGAAACCGGCAGCATACTGCTAGCTGTACCATCGCGTCCAAAAGTGCAACTATTAATGAAAGAAAATCTCAGTGAGGAGGCTCCTGCAGGACAGACTAGCACAGGCATTGTGGCTTCAACATTTTGCTGATCATTTGTCAGTGCAGTTAATGGCGCTCTCTGAAGCTACTTCGCACATGGTGGTGCCACTGCTATGGCGTGCTCGCCTGAAAGACTTGTCCAGCCAGGTTTTCTCTTCTCCCTGGGGTTCCCTGCATTAGCCAGAGGTGCATCTCCTGCGTGGCAGTTACCAATGCCATGGACGTACTGCTGTCTGCCAAGACACTGCGGGGACAAGTGGCCTGTTTTTGCCCAGAGGCAGTCCAAAAGCACTGCCGTTGTTGTACTCGTGTACAGATCCAAGTTAGATCATTTCTTTTCTTTAAAGAGAGCTGTTCAGCTCTCACAGAAAGCACAGAGAGAAAAGCCATATAAAGAATATCTGTGCCACCCTGGACATAGTCCTTCCAGCTTTCCAAGCTTTGTTCTGTTAACAGAAATCTGTGTTTCCCTGAAGTACTGAACAATTTCCAGCAGAGGTCTCTGCCTACTAATAATTAAAGTTTGGCTGGAATGCTTACGCACTGCAGGGTTCGAAATCATTGCTAGGCTTTGTCCCTTCACAGGATTAAGAAACAAAACCAAGACTTCACAAATCTGAGTGCCCGAGCAATCATCATCTACTTCACGGGGCAGTCATGCCCATCTATTACATACACGGAGATTCTCAAGGACGGTTTCCTTATGTAAGACATTTTAATAACTCTGCTGTGGTTTGCATAGCACATGTAGCCTATCTACCAAAAGCAACACGTTTCAAAGGATTTAAGAATTAAGAGCCCCTCATTGTTAAATAAATCAAAGAATTATGAAACTGTAAATATCACACTTCCAGATGCAAAATGGACAAGGTCATTTTAAGTGAAGAACAAGAACTTCTCCTTTCTCTCCGAGTGTACTGTGATCCCTAAGTTCAGATCTAACTATGGTCAAGAGGAACTGCTCCAAGAAACATCTGGCTTTCAGGTTATAGTCTCTTTGTTTCTCATTTGGCCCTAATACAAACATACTGTCTGCTTATGTGAGAATTATTTACTTTTATGCCTACATTTCCCTGTCTTTTATTTACTAATCCACTTCACTGAGCGGGACTGCACTCGTGAAATGCAAGGTGCTAAAAATAAGGATTAAACATTTCTACCTTTAGGTCTGGTCTCTAATTGCTCTGTGCAGCATCTCAATTTACCAAGAAACTTTAAGAAGTCTCAAACAGAGGCTCTTTTGAAGCTCAAACAATACCATCAGGGTGGAGCCAGTTCCCTTCCCTCACCTCAGGAAAGAACTTTACCCTCCTCTGTGCCAAGCCATTTGCTGGTGTGTACATTTTGTTATGGCAGAGAACAGCGTGATGTGAGTCTTGCAGCAGAATCGCCGTGATTTCCCCAGCTTGTAACACAATTGCAACACCTTCTTGTGTGCCAACATTACAATAACTGTGGTACAACACAATATTGCTAATGGCTGTTCACCCTGACCGCTTCTCAGTAAACATATCCTGGCACAGTCTTTCAACTGCGGTGTGAAAGGTGCCCATTCCCTTCATCTCCAGCTTTCCAGAGATCAGAGTTCCATATTTCAAATTGAAACAAGGCCAGTGACCAGTCCAGCACATCTGTGACACATCTGTGTCATCACCACCAGCTTCTGTAAAGAGAAGACCACTGGACAAATACGGCTGGAGCATGTGCAAGTTCTGATCCTACCGATCTCAGTGGGGTGACTCACACCAGCAGGTTTTGTGGGGAATGCCTGAAGAATCACATGCCAATTTCTTAATAGCTCTTACTCATGTCATAAAATTTAGCATTATTAGATGGTAACTCTACATACATACATGCTCTTACCCAGTCACTCCATTTCCACAAAGTATTACAAGCTGGGGCATCGAGGCAGAAGGGGAAGCTGCCTGTATAGCACTGAGAGCAATACTGAAAACAAATTCAGCCTTAAAAGACAACAACCATTGCAAAATGAGAAAATATATTACATTCTTTACAGCACATAGCACAAGACCTACAACCTACCTTAGCACAGGAGCACCATTTACTCTGACCTACACCAACGTAGTCATACTGGAGTTAAGGCGGCATTACATGGACATGATTGCAGGGCATTCCAACACCACTGTAATTCTTTGTTCAGCTTAGACCCAATCCTTCCTATTCATGCACAGCTAGCAGAAGGTGTATGTACTGAATGAACAGGCTGATAACGTGCTCCCTTGCTTAGTGTCCTACAGCAAGCTCTTTGGGACAAAGTGAAAGAGAGGAACTGCTTATGGTTTAGTCAAAAAGGAATTTTAATCAAACAGCAAAAAGTTCCACTGTGTCTCAAACTGAATGTTTTAGTCAAATCAATGCCTGTACCTGTCTTCTGCTTATAATTCACCATGAGACAGAAGTCCCTGGGTACTCTAGTAGATATTCTTGCAGTCCTTTGAAAAAAAAACCTCACTTGCAACTCAGTAGTTCTTTGATTTGCAAACTCTGGGTAGAATTTGATTCATGTTTCACTCCCTGGTTCCCAGCAAATACTTGCATTCCAGCTAAAGCTGATCTTTGTTTTGTTAGCATTGTCTTTGATTTAAGATGGTTTATTGACTTCTAGGGGAAATAACCATAATCCAATCTGTCCTGCTACCTTCCATTTAGCTGAAAATATGTATTGTGATTATGATAACGGGGAGATGAGAGGCAAACCTGCTTAACCTCTGGATATCAGGGTTCAATTCCAGTTCCGATACTTTGCAGTTAGATGTTTTCCTCCCACATAACTGCTGCAAGTCTGGACGACATTGTAGATAAAACTCCCTCCTCTTTCTACCCTGCTGGATACTTGTGTAACTGAAAGATGCTGGAAGAAGCTACAATGGGAGTCAGGATTGTCTGGGGAAAACACAAAGATTTAATTTGGAATTATGGATGTTCAGAACCTCTGAAAATTACCTAAAACGCCTACCAATGTCAGAGACTACATCTGAGGAAGCTATCCTTCCCTTTCTCGAAAGCCAAGGACAGCAATACTCTCCTACATCCCAAGGTGACAAAGACAGTTTCATTAACACCTCTGAAGCTCCGCAGCTACCACACAAGTATTGCTGTGGTCTGGAACAGTAAATAAAATTGACTATATCCCTCCTTCTTACTGTTTTTTTCTTAGTTTTCCATAAATATTCTGTATTGTGCCAAAATGTTTCCATGAGCCAAAATCTTCAGACCAACACTGTTCAAAAAGCTTACATTAGGAAGAAATCAAATGGCAAGGAAAATGATCTTAGGCTACAGGTTAAAAAGCACATTTATCATGTTCTTCACCTGAAGAAGCCCAAAGTGAGTCTATTCGATTTAAAGCTCACCAGAATACCACAGATTAAGTCTGCCTTGAGCTTAACTATTAACTGGATTTCCATCCATATGAGGGACCAGGATACAGAAGAAAAGGATGAAATAAAGAAAAAATGAACAATAGAGAAAGGAGAAGATGCGTTGGCCCTATTTTGTGTCCAAAAGTGGCTCTTATGTTCACTTCACGTGAAAGAAGCAGAGACTGAGGAACCTTCTGTCCTTGCTTAGGATCCTAAACAAAAGTTAGATCCCTCCTTTCTTGCGACTCCAAAATTTAAGGCCTTTCAGTAGAGTAAAGCCATCTTTGAGAAATGAAAATAGGGCAGGAATGGACCAAGAACCCAGCAGAAGGTGATGAATAATCCAACCAGTAAAGAGAGTTTCTGGGTCTCTTTTTCTTTTCTTGGCATGTGTTCTTCGTAGAAAAATTCTAGCAAAAAGGTTCAGAGCCATCTTACCACTCATCTTCCCTCAACATCTATCCTTCTGCTTTACGCTTGCTATAGCAAAACATTTAAAGGCGTCCTTCTATTAAGAAAGCTTACCCTTAGCCTGGAAAAAAAAATTTCCCCCCCCCCTACACATTGACTTCAGCAGAAATACACATTTACTATGTGAGAGCAGAATTTGGGAATAACAGAAGGCAAAAAAGTGCACAAATTATACAAGATCCTAACTTTTAAACTGGGAATGTGGTCCAGTTTTTAACACAGCACAAGAAAACAACAAAAGAAGTGCTCAACAACAGAAAAAACATTGCTGAACAATGTGGAGAAAGGAGCAAGTCAGTAGATTACAATTCTTTACTCTCAGGTTTTGGAGCCATTAAGATCTCGGCAATATTACGATACTTGCAGAAGAAGAGAACTCATATGTACTCCACCTGTCAGATGTTTGGTGTAATACTGCCATTATTTAGCTGTTTTATGAAACTGAGTGCTATTAATTCTGTTACCTGCAGGTGTGAATTCAAGGCTTTCAACAGATTAGATAGTATAATTCCAACAGCCACTCTCAATTTCATGCATGATAAAGTTGCACAGACAGTATTCATTTTTAAAACTTAATCTGCTCTGTACTGTTACTCAAAGTTAGCACTTTAAAAACAAGGGTCACCTTGTCAGGGCAAAAGGCCTGAGGAAACACGTAGGAAGCCTTGATTTGATCATGTGAACAATCTTTTCTTACATCACAGTCCACATAAGAAAGATCTCGTAATATAGACCCTGAGTAAGGATGCAACACTGGGCTTGGTTTTCACCCTGTAAACAACAGATAAAAACGGAATATCAACAACAATTTGAACTATAACGTGTTATGTTTTGGGTTGGCTAGCTGGAGGAATACAATGCTGAGCATTCCCAAACCACATTTATTGTAACATGCCAATGGCACTAATTTCTCTGTGCTTGGGTCCTTTTTCTCACATTTCTAATTCCCAGTTAGCTTTAGATTCTGTAAGAATTCTCAGGGCTGAGAATAAAAATACACTTGTTTTCCCCCTTCATTTAATCAAACTATCCTTTTGCATTGGTGCAAAGAAGCCACACAGCTGCTTGGTGTCAGGACCCTAGGTTGGAACAGTGTGATGAAAAAGTCAGTCATTGTGTTATACAGGAAAAACCCCAAAGCACATCCAACCCAATGATACTTTCCTAACACATTTTAAGCCAAGCAGTTTGCAATGAAAATAACCTAGGTGCATGCCCGGTATGCCTTTGGACACTAGTCCTTAAGACACAAGAAGGCTGTTGACTCTTGCACCAGGATGAACAGAGGGTCATGCGTCCAGAATAGTCCAGAAACTTGGACTATCCTCCAGCTAGGACAGAGCTGCTATAAAGCATATAACTGTCGTCAACATCCAGCTACCCCTATTTCTTCTGTAGAGTAACCTTCTTCCACTAACATGGCAGCATATAATTATTTGAAACAAGAAGATGAAGAAGAAATAAAGCATTTAAATTCTGCTTGTGACTCAGTCTCAGTCCTGGGACTGTAGAGAGGCTGGAAGGCCAAAACACTGGGGAGGGAATTTTCTCTTTCCAATGTATGCTTCAACTGAAAGTATTTTCTGTACACAGAATTAAACATTTTGATCTTCATTTGAAATGCTCTGAGAATCTCCTTTGATATTAAGTTAGGAAAGGGGCACACTCTTCACAGTTCACAGAATTTGTGCAGTTTTGGGATTGTCAAAGGCACTGTATTAGTTTTCCATTTACGTCCATGTTAAAGCACGAGAAAAATACATCTAAGAAAGAACTGTGATTTAATATAAAGATAGAAAATATAAATACAAAAGGAGAAATCAGAAATCAGGAAGATATCTCCTCCCTTTCCAGAAGAGTATCACTGCTTCATTAGGTATTCTACATTTCAGAAGCAGGGTGCCAAGTAGGGTGATATTTTTGATCTGCTCTGCTTAGCCCTGTTCTGCAAAGACTTCTGGGCTGGAGTGTGCTCACTTTAGTTTGCAGGATTCTTTGTGGTATTTATATTAGTGCAAAAGTTGTTGATGTAATGTCATGATGGTGGTCTGTTACCCAAATTCGACATGTAATTAATGTGATGAAAAACACAACTTTTCAAAGAAACTTTAGCATGCTTTTATAGAAGGGTATGCAGACTTCTTGAGATTGCAGGGCATATCTGAATGCAAGTACGCATGCTTGATTTCCCCTGAGTGTTGTGTGAACAGTTATTATTACTGACCTGGAAATTATTCTACTTTCCCTGTTTGACTATTGTTTTTGTCTGGGTTATATGCATCCCTGAAACCAGATGTGCAACACTTGATATATTTCCATTACTTAACATGATCATGTGTAGTTATTATCTCGAAGTTTAAAGCAGTAACAGTTGGTTTGTGCTGCACACTTCATGATCTCGGTCCGTTACAATGACCAACAGGCCTCGTAAGACAAAATACAGTGTGCTGTAAGGAATCTGTGTCAAGTTAGGCATCGCCTGGGGTATTACTGCCACGTACCTCTTGAAACAAGAGGAAAGGAAATTTAGATTTGATTTTTCCAAAGTATGCCTGTGTAGATTTTACACAGGTATCTACCATGTGGCAGAACCGGAATCATCTCCCCTTGTTAGCAATGAAAAGGCTCGTCTGGCCAGTTCTGATTCTGGCCAGAAGAGTGCAGCAGTATATACCCATACTGAATGTGGCCTCACAGGACACACTCAGAAAATGACCAAAAAATAAAAATAAAAAATCACCCACTCCCCGCAGTAATAGCCTGACATGTAAACAAAAATAAATGCCAGTTTAACAACAAATTGATTTCTTTCAGTCACACAGAAAGGTAATAGAAAGGGGATGGGTGTTGACATCAAACAGTGGCAATTGCTCTTTAGCTCTGAAAACAGAGTAATTTACTTTTTATTGCCATTTTGCTGTAAACAAAAAGACCGGTGATGGAGGAAGTGATTGCTTATGAATATTGAAGACTTTTTTTTTTTTTTTTAAATAGGGAATTAAAGGGTGAGGAAGTATAATGTCATCCAAAAACCTACTTTTGCAATAATCATCCATAGGAACACAAAAAAGAGTTTATAGAACCAGATTCTTACATGTTCTGCAATATCACAGCATACATCCAAGCCTTTATTAGCTCAGTTAATCTCACAATTTTCTTATGAGGTCAGAAACTACTATTCTGACTGAGGCATAAAATGTCTCTGCAGATCTTTGCCTAAAATTAAACAGAAAGTTAGAGTTACGGCTGGAATTTTCATGGAGGTCTCCTGAGCTACAAACCAGCTCAGTTACCTGTAGATAGCCCTTCCCCTCCTCCACATGAAGAATGCATCCTCAGACCACGTACCAGACTCGCATTACATCTGCTCAAGGACACTAGGAAGAGAGCAAAGAGTGTGTAACGCAGTGCTGGCAGCCCAGTGCGAGAGGAGACACTGGGTTTTTTCTTACAGCTGAACTGCACGGTCCCAGTGAGGGGAAAACCTCCATCCCTTTATCACAAAGAGTGTGGCAAAGATACGGGTGAGAAATTGAGACTGCTTCCCAACTGTCCCCTTACAAGAGTTTTTTCTTCTGTCATGACAGCATACAGGAAAAAAGAAGGGAGAGCAGCCTTCTCAAATGCAACAGGGAAAAGAGTAGGAAAAAAGGAAGTGAATCAGAGAATACTGACATTTTCCCCTTCATCATCAACATGAGGACCTTTCTCCATTCCTGCTTCATCTCCCACAACATCATCACCCACTCACTAGCAGTGGCCATTCATACCTGCATAGCTTCCCAGATGGGTTCTCCTTCATTCAGTTCCTACTGTTTGCTTCAACAAAGACAGACCTCCTCCATTTCTGCCACAAATAATACTCTAGAAGGAACCTCTCACAAAAACTTCTCTGTGAATGGTGATAACACTCAAAGGCACCCAAATGTCACCCACATTACTAACTATGTGCTCCATGCACTCCTTCACCCTTTGGAAGTGCCCTGTGGTTGCTCTCCAAATTAGAGCCCCCAATTTCATTCCCAGCTGCTGCTCTTCTTCATTCTTCTTTGTGCAAGATAAGGCTGAGAAAAAGCAAAAGGAGCCTGGAGATTTTTGTCAAACTCCACAGCAGTGAGAGAAACCCAGGTGCCCACCCCTCCTCTGGAAAGGAATAAATAGCTGAAGGGTAAGGACGGGCACAGCAGAAGATGTAGCTACCCTATCATTTGTACGCAGAGGGTAAAGACGTGGGGGTTTTGCTAAAGCAGGGGGAGGCAGAGTGCTGCGACAGCAAGCGACATAGATGATTTCACTCCAATGAGTTTTTCCTACATATACCGCGGAAAGCAGAGAGGCACACAGTCTACAGGACGTCAGTGAAGGCTGGAAGCTCTGCACAGTGACTTTCTGAAGAGAGATAAGCCATCATTTTTGTAGGTATTATTAACAAGCCCTGCATTACTGTGCACATGACAGTATTAGGCCAGTTGTTAGTTTGGAGAACGCTCTATTCAAGCTGTTCGCAGCCTGAGAAGTCTGCATATACCTCTCACTTGCACATGGCCTCTCTGTGCTCAGGAATCCAACGTAAGGTTTATATCATCCCACACAGAGGTGCAGATGTCAGCTTCCCAGAGCAGCAATAACGTGTCTCCTCTCCAGTAAGTTATGTTGTTTTCCTAGAGCCTCCTCTGAAGTCACTCTGGCTGCTCCTGGTTCTTCCACATCTCTGTACACCACACACTCACACATTTTGTTCTCTTTGAGAATTTTTGGCTGGAGACTGTCTGACTGTCATAAGGTTTATCTGTCCAGATTTTGAACTTGCCTAAACTGGCAGAGCTCACTCAGCATTAGTGTTTTACATCTACACAGCGTTTGTCTCATCCTACCTTACCAGCAAAGGCAACACTTCTCATAGCACAGTTGTTACACTGGTCACGTAGAAATATAGCTGTAAACTACTCATTTATAGTGGAGATGAGGGCATAGAAATTAGTAAAACTTAGTTGTTGTTTCAAAGTAGTATATTTTGACCTGCTTCAGTAAGCCAGCAAGTACAAAGCAGTATAAGCAGCCAACGTGAGCCTATGTACTCACATTAGTAACTTATAATCCTTGTTGAGACATGACTCCAGTATTATATGCCCTGTTCTACTGAACTCATTGAAATTACTCCCAACATACATTACCATAAATGAGAGTGGAATTAGGTTTAACATGAATATGCAGCCCTATGCATATGCAATTATACTATGTATTGATATATGTGTGCATAAATTACCTTTACATGGAGTGCATATATATACTGTCATTCTTATAAATCAGCAGATTCAGATAAGATAAGTATTTTTCTAGAAATGGGCTTGTATAATGACTGTAATTAAATAGAATAGTTTTGGTATTAAAATGAGAACTCAGATTGAAATCTTTTTGCCTGCTCAGTTTTACTGCAGCGTACATTGCTCAGTACAGACCTTAACAATGATCTGCTACTTGCAACTCAAGGATCCTCTTTTTTAAAAAAATAAATTAGGAAGCCGTTGTGGCTTATTATGGCGACTGAACAGATGTTAGGACTAGCTGTCTCTGAATTTGAACAGATACAAAGAGGAGGTGAAAAAATCCAGGATGGTTCAGTTCATCCTTGACAGTCACCTCACTGGTAGCTGGGTTTATGGCTCTAGGCTTCAGTGGGAAGGGCACGCTGGGCTTCTGGACTTGAGAAATGCTAGTCTGTGGTAGGAGATGTGCAGACAGGGAACGAGAAGGAAATGTGTTAGACATCTTAAGAAACTTACAGCCTGACTCAAAACCTCAAAAGGTCAGCAGGGAAGCTTCAAAACAGTGAATTCTCTCACTCCTATCAACATATGACAGTGAAGGCTTGGGCTTTTTCTGGTGCACAGTGCTTCCAGAACCTCTTTTCAAGCAGCACAACAACATGCTTTCCCAGAAAGTGGTAACTAATTTCCACAGTCCAACCCTGACAGCTTCTTGGACTTGCAACTACCCGCTAAGTGTGCAGTCTTCAATGAAAGCCTCTACTCAAATTTGTAGGCTTGAAAATAGTGGTAGAGGTGGGAACTAATGATGACAGCAATAAGAGGACACATCATGGAAATCCAGACCCTGAATGAGCAGAAACTATAGAACAAGATTATTTACCAAATTTTTAAGAGACTGAAGCAAAGAATCAGCTCACACTTAAGACATTGGATTGGCCCTAATTTATTGAAAAGAAAAAAGTTTCCAAAAATTGTAGAAGGATGCTGATATATAGTAATTCTTACAGTTCACACTAATGAGAGTTTTTCTACAGCCTATGGCAAGCACAAGTTTGACAAACTTTTAGTACCACACTCAGGAGTTAAAAGCAACTTCTCTGCTTATTAAACACATGCATCTGCAGGCAATAATGGCAAGTAATTCAGTCAGTTTTACCAGTTTAGGATAGGAGCTACAGAGATAAAAGAGCTGCAAGTTCTTCTGTGAAGCTCTAAACCGGAGCAGAACTGAGGGAAGCGCTCGCCAGAGAGGGACCGTCACTTCACCACACTGCCTTTCCTTTACCCGTTTACAGGACGCACCTGAAAGCTGAAGGGTGCCCACAGGGAATGGAGCTGACAGGACTACAGCTTAACAGGGTGACGTTTCAACAGTACATTTGCAAGTTAGCAACTCCATGTAATCCAATGAGCGCCAAAAGGCACAGGGAGCTGGGGTGGGGGTGGGTGGGAGGTGGGTGAAGGCAAGGGGAGATTAAAAGCCAGCCTACATCAGAAACATGCTTGCTGAGGTTATGTGAAAACCTCACTGGCCAGCAAGCTGTTCAAAAGAGTTTTCCAAAAGTTTTCCAAGTAATCCAAAGCTGACTTGATCACGCTATGCATACCTAATCCAGCTTCAAACCATACCTTTTATATATTGTCTTGCCCTCCCTGCAAATGGGGGGACTGGCAGTAAATGCTGCTCTGAACAAAACCTGTGGCCTGGCTTTCTTTACAAAACCTCTTTGATCCAGCTTTCCTTCTCTTATTGCATTGTTGTCTCCTTCCCAATTCAGAATCAAACTCTCATTTCAGTTTGGAAATGAGTGCTCACTTGCAGGCTGAATGGAATCCTTATGGGCTATATCTCAAACTCTAAAGATGTTTTTAGTTTAGCTGCATTTCTTAAATCTATGCTTGCTGATTAATCAGAAGCTGCTTGTGAACCCTTTTCAAGATGGACCTGGCACTCTATTTAAAAATCCCTGGACTAAGTCCAAGTAGTTTAGCTATTTTTTAAGCTTTCCTATTCAATGCAGGGCATCAGACAGGTATTTTCAGAACTTGTTTCTCCACTCTGCTGGGTTTTACAGGGTATAACTTCACTAGAGATTCCTCAGAAACAATAGCCTCCGGTTTTGCTGTGGTTCTTTTCAAAGTATGTAGAAAACTGGAGCTATAAAAACAGATTCCTTACACTCCGTTCAAAATGGATTTCTGTAAATACTCCTGGCACTCATTCTTCCAGAGTGACATAGGCTTGCTACCAAGAACTATGCAAAATACCTGTATTGTGAGAAATCGGATGCTCAAACGTACAGAGTGGCTACCCCGCAGTGTGCATCTGTGCCTTCTCCTTTGGACTCACAGAAAGATGACAGGATCTAGTTTTTGAAGCTTTTGTTTTCTAAAGAAGAAGAAGAAAAAAGATACAAATAAAAAAATGGAGCAACATACTTGGTAGCAAGGGTGGGCACATCCAGGTCCAGTTCAAATCTCGCATAAAGATTTGAGCCTCCAACTGTACATACTCACAGCACCACAGATGTAAACATCACTGGGACTGAGCCTCAGTCAGTGGAAGCTGCTTCAGCTTTCCAGACTGACTCTGAAAAGCTCAAACAAAATAATGGTACTACTATTCTGAAGCGAGGTTACTTCCTTCCACATCTGCGGTGAATATGTGATTCAGGTGGTTATAAGCATCACACATATTTAAAACTAACAGGAGATGTTAAGGCTTGGTCCAGCCGCATTGTGGTATTTGGAGGAGGGAGCTACACAAATGCTTCATGAGATACATATGCTGTGCTAGAGGTACTAAGGGCTTCGTCTATTCTGATAAATCTCCCATCCTGTCCAGATTTTGGAGAAATAACAACAAAGCCCTTTCAAAAATATAAAGTATAATAGCACCCAAAATATCTATCTTTTAGCACCGTTCTCAGTTATGAGATATTTACCTTCTGTTTAGCTGATGGCATTTAAACTAATCTCTACCCTTGCCCACTGCATAAAGGAAAAAAAAAAAGCAATAAAATATCTGGCAACATTTATTACATTATTTCTAATGGCTCGTTAAAATAATGACACTTCCTTATTCTGGAATAAGTTAGCACCATTGTCAAAACAGTGCTCTCCACAGATGGAACGTGTTTTCAGATTATTTTTTTTGTAAATAAAAATTAAGAATAGTAGTTTTTTCAATCAAAAAGCCTACTTTTCTGAATCAACCAGAGGCATTATTATCTGCTTTTATTAACACATACAAAATTATTAGGGTATACAAATGTGTTTCCTTTTTGGACACAGGGAAAGCTAAATTAATGGGCATTACAGCATTAGTTTACATCACATTTTGTTTCAAAAAAACACCATTTATGATTAAACAAATAGGTTTTTATATATATATATATATTAAAAAAAAAAAGAGAGCTTGAAATAGCTGGAAAACAAATCATTGATTTATCCTATCAAAAGGCTGGGAGCAATTGTGTCTTCTATGATTGTGCCCTCGGCTTTCAAACCGTGATCTCCACTGATAAAAAGTTCCCATTTGAAAAAAAAAACAAAACACCCAAACAAAACCAAACACCACCCAACTCCCCCCAAAACCCCAGAACACCATTCCTCCCCCAAAACACAAAAACTCAAAAGCAATGGCACAACTTTCCCCAGGCTAATAATTTTTCCTGACAGCTTCAAGCACAAATGGATTATTTTAAATATCACATAAACCTAGTGTAAATTAAAAAAATAGAAGATTACTTTACACAATGCATGGAAACAATTCTAGTGAGCACAAACATTTACAACTGTGTCACGTTTTTTCCTTGCATAACCCATACTCACACACAAACCAGTTTTCAAAAGAATTAGTGAAATATTCAGTCCACTTTTGTTTCTTTTATACAATATGAAATGGTTACAATACCATAGTATTCTTTAGAATAAGTTAAACATCAAGACATATGGGAATAGCAGTGTACTATTCTTTCTACATACATATGAAATCCAGAAATTCAGTCTATTTTTATTCAGTCACAAAAATGAATAAAGACTAAGGTCCAGTTATACTGGAAAACTAGACTAGTTCTAGAAACCACAAATACTGTAAGCGCTTTGGTATAATATGTACAGATTGTGCTGTCAATATCATGCTTGCATACCAGAGCTGATCCACAGATTTCAACTGGTGAATTAAAGTAAAAAAAAAAAAGGTACCGTAAGACTTGCTTTCTTTTTTCTTTTTTAGGAAATGATTCGGTCAAAGAAGATGCACCACAACTACACACACAGCATTTGTATGATGTGACTACAAATTAAACATTAAAGCGTTTTTTAAATACAATGCAAGACCAGTCATCTTAAGTGCATAGAACATAATGCAGAATACTGTTCATGACAGGGACAAATACAAAGATATTAAACATTTTAACAGATATCGAACAATGTTCTCATTAAAAAAAGGTGTGAATGAGAATAAGCATTCTTCTAGTCTTACAAAGATCAACATGTTTATCCCCCACCAGTAAGAGAAACAATAACTGCTGAATCATGAAAGGTATTGACTGCATTCATTCTCTCTCTCTCCCAAAGGCTTAGAATTGCACCTTTCAAACTCTTAAGCAGTTTAGATATTTGGTTGGTTTTCTTTTTTCTCTCTTTTTTTTTTTCCCTCTCTTTTATGTTTAACAAAAACTTTTCTCTTCCTGAAAGTGGAACTCAAAAAGTGCATTTTAAATTAAAGGGTTTACTCCCCCCCCACCCCCATTTTATGGTGCATTTGCTGTGGTTTAGAAATTTTAGCTTAACCCTTTCATTCTTTCTATCACTATGATTTATCAGAATGTTTCAGATTTATTCAGGGGACCTTGCCAAGTTAGGTAGCCCCTCCTTTTGCAAAGCAAGGGGTATTAAATTCTAAGCAAGCCAAAATACTGCAATCTTTCTTCAAGTGAAATGCCAACATAGAGTAAGGACTGCAAAATTTTCAGAAGATTCGGACTGTATGTAAAGTCTTCCTATAGTTGTATTTTATCTTTTGGATTCCAGAATATAGTAAACTGCAAATACCATGTTCAACTAATACGGCAAGTCAGCTTCAGACTATGGTCTCAGGAACAAAATGGTAGCCCCAAAACTCTCAACCCAGCTGGAGAAAACTCACCCCAATTGTTACTCATTTCTTGCACGACACAACAATTCATTGAACATGTAAACAGAAAGGAGGATGGTTCTCATTTGAAGCTCCTATTGTTGACAAGTAATACTTCACAGGTATCAGAAATACTTTAGTTAATGACTCCATGTTTCCCCCATTCCTAAAATGCTTTCTTTTCCTCACAGAAGCTTTAGCTATTTAACATCAAACCAAACAATTGCACGAAAACTACAGCACCAAGCTTTGCTAAGTGAAACTGCTGGAGAGCACACGCGGGAGAAAAGAATTTGACCGTGGCTGTTGAGTGGGCTAGAAGTCAAAGGAGTTTAAATAAAACTAATGTTAACACATTCCTTAATTGAAATGATTAATTCTTAGCAGAAATAAATTAAGATCAGCATGATCTTACTGTAGGCTAGTTGGTGATCCAGCCAGACTTTTGTGCAGATTAGGGTTTTGACTGTGCCTGTTCCGACTGCGAACAGACGAAAACATCGTGTTGCAACCTGGGACTTTACATTTGTGGAGCTGGCGGAGATGCACAGTTTTGTAATGAGCCCTGAAAGTTCCTTTATTACTGTAAGTTTTTTGACATATATGACAAGTTATTGGCAAACTGGAAGGTAAATTTGTAAAGTTTTGATGAGCCTTCTCAATTAAAGTACAGTCTTGGTAGAGTTCATCATTGGGCAATAGGCTGGGTCCTTCACAGCTTTCATCACTATCATCCAAGGGCATGGTGCATATTTCACTTCCTCCGTCAGAATCCCAAGAAGAATGAGCACTGCTCTCAGATTTAATGCTGGAAGTAGTGCTTAGATCCAGAACAGCTCCATCATTCAATGGATCGTATCCATAACTCTCAGAACAGGGTTCGCTAATTTTGCTCATTGGAAAAACCAAGCTGCCTGTTCTGTTCATTCCTTTGAAGATTACAGAAGTATGTCCAACATGTTGTTTTAAAGAGACATCTTGACAAAACTCCTTAGCCATGTCTTTCAAGAGGTATGTTGCATTGAAATGGTTGTTGAATTCCAGTGTATCTTTAGTCAGAAGCTTATGATGAAGATTTAGGTTTGAACTATGTCTAGAAGAACAAAGACAAGCTTAGCAAGAAAGTGTTTCGCCTCACTTAACAGCTGTTTATAATGATCATTAACAAAGAAAAAAAATCAATATTTAGTAGCATGCATGAACTGTATACTTCTAATTTGACCAACTGCCACACTGGAAGTGCACACAGACGATTTACACACGTGACTGGGTATCTGAACTTGCTTGCACTGGCATATATCAGAAATAACTCAACAGAAATCAATGTTTCAGATTCTCTCCGGCGTTGCGGATAGCTGTCTGCTCCACTACAACTACTGCTGGGCCTAAAAGAATTGGGGGACAGACTAAAAACGTTCTGTGTGCTGAACTGAGATCAGAGAAAGGACTAAGGTGGGTTGGGGGGAGAAACAAGATCCTTTCCCAATGGACAAAGCAGGAAAGGAGTGACACCTAAGTCTGCAAAAAATGTTAATGATCTCCTAAGTACTGTAACCACGTGCCAAGGTGCAGCTGTAAACACTGGTACAGAGCTTTTCCTTGACAGAAATTTCCTTGAATGAAGGAATACTGCATTTTTTGTAACTTGCAGTTTTCAAATGGGCATCTCTAGATTCAGTTTACAAACACCAAAACATATGAAATCACTGGTCCTCACTGAACACTATCAATCAGCTCACTGGGAACCTCCAGGCTCTGGCTAGAAGATTCAGTTTATTGTGAGACAGGGAAAACATTCATTTTTCTCCTTCCCATCACGGTTTCATCCAAACCATGAACTGTTCAAAAGGGCACAGAAATATTTTGCACTTGCTGTCAACAGCACTCTACGTTAAAGTCTAGAAACTTCTGCAAAGTTGTTCCAAATAACTACTGCTTTACATGAAGCTGCTGAACTTCCTTGTGAGTTAGCTTTTTTATTTTTACTTTTTTTTTCCCCTGCAAAATAAATTATCTTCCAAAAGCACCTATGTTAAAACTTAATGTATTGGTGTGGGAAGGAATTTGTGGCATGTGGATGCAAATCTTACTGCCGGCCTTCTTTCCTGTGGCCCATATCACAATTACAGTGGAGAGGAATTCACATCTGGGAAGATGCAGGCAGCAGATCAGGGTATGAAGCCCTGCCAGAAGCAGATGAATCTGTGCATCTCAGATGCAGCAGCCAGTCCTCAGAGACTGGCTCATCCTCTCTCTGGACTGCATCAGCTGGCTCCAGCACTCCTCGCAGATTACAGACAATCTAAACCTTGTGTCACTCTGAACTACTATCCAGGCACGATTCCTGCTGCTGTAACACTGTCACGAGAGAGTTAGAAAACTCACAGCACTTAGTCGCACTTTAACAGGCTTGTTATCTATCACTTATCAATTCAGATACATAACTGATGGTCAACAATAAAGCTTCAGTTCTTGTTCCTCAGCCTACGTGCACAATAGGCTGAAATACAATGATTTACAGCAACACAGTCCTGCAGCTAACAGTAAACTGAATCAAGCTCATGATACAGTTTAGGAATTAGTATGTAATCTCACATAAAAGTACTAGCAATGTGGATACACACCAGATAGTGGTAGTTCAGCTAGCACTGTGTAATGTTAATTTCATACTGACAGAGTAATCTTGCTTTTCTGATGGGCTTTTTCCCACCAGTCTGTTCAAAATCCTTGAGTGAAGCAAGGACAAGGGCAAATGAAGATTTCCTGAATTGATGTCATTGCTTTTTCATTAATAGAGCACTGTATACATTAAAATACACATGAAAGTACATATTAAACATATAAGTCCACACATGCATCTACTGGAAAATTGCTGAATTCATACCCTTGTGGCTTTCCCTTTATGTTCTATAGTATTCTTTCAACTATTGCAGTCTTTATCGGCTATGAAATTTTCATGGCTTTATTTAATACCTCGTAGTCTAGTGGAAAGGAAATGTTTCTTTCAATGGATTTTCATTTCAAGAATGTTCTGATAAGTTATCGTACCTGTTATATGAGGATACACAGAAAATCTTTGCAGGCTCCATTCCTCAAACACTCATTTTAATTTCAAATTAGGCTCCATTGTGGTGGTAAAATAAATACAATTTTGTTTATAATTTTCTTACCTGTCTCGACTTCTACGAGAAGGGAAAGCAGCATTACAGCCCTCAACTGTGCAAATATGCATTTCTTTGAGATGTACATTTTTAAAATGCATTTTTACACTGTAAGGGTTTTTAAAAGTCTTCTTACAGATGTCACAATGAAAGCGGCTTTCTTCCTTCTGAATCCCTAGTGCATGTTGACTGACATGATCCATATCTTTAGAGTCTTCAAAACAAGGAATGGCAGCACCCCTGTTTGACAAAGTGCTGAAAAAGCCCCCAGTCAGCAAGTGGTGTTGCAATTCGGGGCAGTCATTTTTAGGAATCCTGCGCTTTGACTGCTCTTTAATATACATTGGGGGTTCAGTCAGTGGTTTTATAACATCATTGTGGTGGTGTTTTGGATCTTCATATATAATCTCATGGGAAACTATTTTTAATGGTTGGTTTTCTTCTGGTTTAACCTCTTTCTCAGAGTGATGCAATTCATTCTCAGAGATATCCTTGATGTATTTGTTATTTGGCGCAAAGACAGATTCAAAATACTTTGGGCCCTCTACCCCAGAGACAGATTTCCATGAATTACCTGAAAGGGGGTGCTTTTCCACCCTGTCGGTCACCCGCTTCTCTATCTTATGCTCACAGGTCTCAAGCTCTCCATCGCTTACCACTTGCAGACGTGTATCATCTTCAGAACTGGCAACATCACTACTTTCATTAGGGGTCTCAACAGCTTCTTTCTCTATCTTAATAGGCATACTTGATTTACGAGATTTCTTCTTGGGTAGCACATCAAATGGCAATTCATTTGAAATGAGCTGCTCTGGTATTGAGGAAGAAACAAGAGGCAGAGAAGGAAGAGTACCTGGAGTATTAGCAAGCTCAGCTGGTGTGACTGGACTACGATAAAAAGGAAGAACAGGCTGTACTGTCTTCAGGTTTGGAAAGAGAACACCGTTCTGTCCAATACTGGGAAATCCAGCCTGCCCCTTTGAATCTGTACAAGAGCTGGCATAGCTGGTTATAGTTCTGCTATCTGGAGTTAAAATTGTAAATTCGGTCCTTTTACTATCTGCAGGTCCAGCAATGGTCAAACCATTTCTTAGATCTTTATCCCTGTTGTTTCTGTTCATCGGCATATGGAGTCTGGGGTTAGGATTCGCACTATGACGATTTCGACTACGCAAAGAGCTAAATACCATATTGCAGCCCTCAATTGTGCATTTGTGCTTTATCTTCAGATGAACAGCATTGTAATGTATTTTCAAAGTACCTTTGTCATAAAATGTCTTTTCACATGCAGTGCAGAAAACACGCCCCTTCCTTGGTGCAGCGCTGTTTTTTTCAACGGACTTAATTTTGTTTTCTGGAGATAGTGCTGTCATTTCAAGCTTTGCTGCTGTATGATGTGAACTGGAATCACTTAAAAGGGCATCGTCTTCTGCTTTAGTGGTGACATCTGGACCATTTATGCTCCTCTCATTTTCAACTTGAAATGGTGCAGAACTAGAAGTTAAGAAGCTGCTTTCAGAAAATGGTATCTGAACATCATGTTTAGTTTCATTGCTATGGTCTTGACCTTGCTCAATCAAATGTCTTTCTGGTGGCGAACCTATCAAAGGTGGAGGCACTGGACTGAAAAACTGAAACGGCAGCATGAAAGCCATGTTATTTACAATATTCTCAAAGGGATGAATGTTGGTGGGACTCATTTTGTCCAGGGAAGCAGAAAAATTAGGACTGTGTTGATTGCAGCTCTCAATGAATGCCCTAATATCCAAATTGACAGTTGGCGGTGGTATTATAATTGATTGCCCTTCTTTCTCTTGAATTGCCATTAACTCTACAATGGACTTAGTTTCTCCAAAACGAAGAAACTGCTGCAAAGTAGCCAATTCTTCTTCAGTGGTCATTATGCTCCAGTGATCCAGCACCTTTCCTGAAGCATCCTAAAGCCAAAAATATTTATATGAGTCAGACCTTAGCTGAAGCAAACAATAAACCCTCCCCTCAGATGTCATTTTTTCAGGGACTAAAAATTCTTTTCTAGCAAATTGATAAAATCATTCTATTTAATGAGAGATTAGTGCCAATTCTACGATACTTTCATCCAATTTTTACCACATTGGTGATATAATTTCTTTCTGAACTGACAGTAATATTTTCCAATAAACTATTTTTTCCACAACAATTAAGACACGTAACTTGAACAACAGTATCATGTAAGTACAGACAGCAAGGATGGAGCAATCAGACCAAGATTTAGCTCCTCATTTAAGTCAAGTATTCTTTCATTGCAAGTTTAATAATCTTCCAAGCAACTAAGATCAGAGAACAAATGAACCTGTATTGATCTATTGCCAGTGTTCACAGAGCACAGCTGTAATTACACTAGAGTGTTGGAGTTCTTTCAAACTCTAGCTATGCCTAACTTTTCCCAATAACTACAATAAATATTTTATCACAGAACATGTATTTGATGGCCTACTGAGATTTTTCACAGTGCATGTAAGAGTTTCTAAGATGATGAAGAACGTAACATTATAAATTTTTCATGTGGTAGAGGTTCAAGGTAATTGATTCCATATTTTTAATCCTAACACTAAAAAGCAAGATTATCAAGACCATTAAATATTGATTCGTGTCATAATGTAAGATCATAATGTTACTTTACATAAAAGGTAACTTCCACAGTAGCAAGGACTAACATCAGTGTAAGCACATAGGGCCAAATTCATCCTTGGTGTAGCTCCAGTAAGGTCAGTAGCACTATGCCAGAGATTAACATTGTCCCTGGTGTTTAAAATGATGGCAAGTTTATTTGTCAACATATTATTCTGCTCTATAAAAGTAACCTCATTGTTTAAATAATACTAGAGCAAATTCTGGAGCCTTTACTTTGATGAATTCCCAGTAATGTTCTTTTCTTTTTTATCTTGGCTTACATTAGTTGATAGATTTGAGCAAAGTAGGAAGATTTCAGTTAAATCTGACTAAAGAGAGCAATGACCAAAAGTCCACCCCTTCTTTCCTGGCGCTAAGTTTGTACAAGTCTGTTACTGCCTTTCAGATGTACCACACTGTTAATGCGTTGTGAATCACCGATAAGATTAAACTAGAAAATGTTATGAAATACTACTTATACATATTAAAAAAGCCTCTCAAATACCTGCAGCACATATCCACGTATATAATCCTGTAGCGTCCAATCCAGAGCATGGAGAATCTGTATCACCTCTTCCTGCTTCAGAACACTGAAAAGCCGATCTAGCAGAATTTTGAGGCGCACAGGAATGGCTTGGGTTCCATACAACATGAGGCTACTGATATCAAAGACAACATTGGATTGAACTATTTCTACCTGGCTTGATGGGTAGAGGTTGGGAATCCTTAGTTTGCTCAGGGCTGAAAATAAAATCACAAAACGTAAATAAACTTGAGTCACAAGACATAGATAAAATGGAATGTAAAATATACTGTGGGGGGCGGAGAGAGGGGCGACACAAAAAGCAAGCTATAGTGAGGAGAGCCCTAAAAGGTTTTATATACATTGTAAGAACAAGTATTACCATGTGCTACCCATCCATGCCGGCACTGGTCACATTGTCGCTGATTTATTTTCCCAGGTTTGAAACACTGGCAACTACAGCTCACGAGAGTGCATCGGATAGCCTGGAAATCAATAGAAAGGACGATAGGTAATATATAAGCACTGTCTAGAGTGTGTGGATTATACACATACGATGCACTCATAAAATCCATATGAAGACAGAGTTAACATACCAGCACGTACCTATCACCGTGCCATATAAGCAGTCCAGGCAAAACCTGAGTTATGCAAGACTACCTCTGTTGTAAAGAGACGAGGTCACCAGCTAGATTAGTAGAATATTATGGAAGCAAAATATTTAATCACGTATGTAGCAAGACTTCTATGGATTTATTTAGGCTGAAGCACGTTTCTAACAATAATAAATTGTTCTTGTGCATTCACCTAACGTATGATCTTCATGTAAGATCACTCTTTAAAGGAAGGTTTGAAAACAGAAGACATACTGAGGGAAGTCCCACTCTTGAATTTTTGCTGGAACTCCATCCTGCAATATCGGAAGTTCTAATGAGCACTGTGTTAGCTCTGCATATGCCAGCCCTCACACACAGCAGTGTCCACACGGAGTACATGTACCCTGTCAAAGCTACGGGAGTTCACTAATGCTTCTCAGTAACAAAGCTCACCAAAATGTACTCCAACTCCTACTAGACTAGAGCAGTCACATTTTGTAAGCAAAATGCTTGAAAGGTAATAGGCAAACTAGAGCGCACAAACAGACAGCGACCAGTTGCACAGTTCAATTTGTGCATCACTTCACTCTCACCAAGGTCATCTATAATGCAAATCAAATTAGTATTCAGATATTCCTAATCAACAGGGTAATACCAACTTGCTTCCTGGAATATATGCTCTCTTCTGTACGTGCCCATCTGCTGCAGAAGGCAGACAGATAACTTTGAGGTCCTAGTTAAAGCTCCAGAGGGACTGCTATAGAGCAAAGCATTTGTGGGATTCTGTATTGCTTAGATCTGATACTGAGAATAGTTCCTGCATAAATGGAATATTTATTAAGGGAGGGAAAGGGAAGAAATTAATGTGCAGAGAGTCTGCGCTGGAATTATATATAAAAAAAAAGCTAGATTATGCAACTGTAACAAGTCTGCATTCTTCTGCTTTTAAAACAAAATGTTTTACTTTGTAAACTATAGAGAGGCAAATACAAAATAAGGCAGAGTTACGCCCACTACTGGCTGCTACTCCTGCTCCTTGGGCCAGATGGGGACTTCCCTACTTATTAATACCACAGTAAAGCGAGACAAGGTTTGACGAAAAAAGCAACGCCTTGTCTATGCTGGCAATCCCACACTGGCACTTTCGGAAAACATACACAGCAGCAACTTTTTGGACAATCAGGCTAAGAAAGATGGATGCAGGAGATGTTTAAAATGGAAAGGCCACGAGTGAAAGGTTAATTTCAGTGGGGTTGCAATGGGCATTTCTTTAGGCTTGAAGAGTTTGACTCAGGGCAGAAGAGGACACTACATCCAAGAGTCTAGCACAAACGAGCACGTGCCAGACATGGAAATGTCTAGTGCTTTACATGGCTGGATTTGGACTGAGATTTCAAAATCTCAGTAGCTGGCTCATCAAGCAGTTAGCTTACATGCACATCTCCAAACTGCAGGGACTTGATGCTGAGATTCATCTTTATTTGAAGGATTGGAACAAGTGGCAACAGGGCCATTGAAATCTCTGAATCACTTTGCCTTTAATCTTTTAAAGGAGCCGTTGCAAAATAGTGAAAGCTTGAGAAAAGCTCTGTGCTCCCCATAAAGTCATAAAATACACATCAATACCCTACACAGTGTGAATTGCTTCACTTTAATGGAGAATATGTTTTCACTTAGATCCTAAAATACTTTCATATAACAATAAAAAGCCATAAATTTCATACAGAGAAGTTGGGAAAAAAGGTGTAGTTCGCTAATGATTCATTTCTACCACAAGATACCAAGCAATAATGCAGTTCAAGTATTCTGCCTCTGTACATACATAATATCCTGTGACTTGCACAGACTGAGCCCCTTCCATAGGTTAGGTTTGGTAAGCTACAGTGCATTCCATGAATGCATTTTCTGCAGTCCCTCCAGACAAAATTACAAAAGAGTACTTCCTTTTTCTGCAAGAAGTAACAGAAATATGCACAATGAAAAAAGCTGTCATGATGATAAGTTAATTGAGATTTCAAAATTTTCTTCATTCCTTTTCCTTTGGACTTGTTCCACAAACCACTGACCTTTAAAGCTATTTTTTCTTCTTAATTTCTCTGCTTAGACAAGAAAGATATACCACACAAAATTTTGCAATTCATTGCTTTTAAGATCTTTTGTTCTATATGGTACATGTATTTATTTTGTGAAGATGTGGATGTGTAGAAGACTGCACATGCAAAACCCAGAAAAAGTCAAAGAAGGAAATTTTGGTTTACATATATGAAAATGGCTTTTAAAAAGGGAGTAGAGTTCCTCTTCTATTCTAAAGATGGAACTGATCCCCTCACAAGTCAATACATTACTGCTTCTGGACACCAGCCTTAGATGCAGTTAGCTTTCACACTGCTAACGTATCGAAGGTATACCCTCAAATCAAACTTCAAAAGTTACTTGTAAGGGTCCCTGAGAAGAAACAAGCGTGATTTCCAGCTTGGTAGCACTACCCTTCATTTGTGCTTGTCAAAGTCTGTGCCTCCTAAAGCTTTTCTAGCAACATTTGCATTAACACAGTCACAGAGAATATATAACATTGCAAAACTAACTTTTAAAATAATCAGTGAGTCACAATTTTCAGTCTTCATTCATTGTTCAACTTCAAATGGTACTTGTAAAATATGCACTTTGATTATCTCCCAAATTAACTTATATCAGAGTTTAATGAAGAGAAACGTCACAAAACTTCATGAGATTAACATGCTTGTCTTTTGCCGGTTAATCCTACTATCCTTAATATGCCTATTCTAAGGTACTGTAATTATATCAAGTCTTTTAGTGAGCTTTATTTTCCCAACAAGTGGAATGTACACACAATTTCATTCTACAGAACAAAGGAATAACTTTCTATATTGCATACATTTAAAGCTTCAAAATCATAATTAAAGGATTGGAAATGTAGATGGAAATTAAAGTGGAAATTTTTTTAAGTGCAATCCTTTCATTCAGGTCTATTATTTAGCTTCATTTTCCAGAAGTGTAAGGCAAATATTTTAAAAAAATAAACCTTGTGCTATTATCAAGGATCTTGTTTTTGTTTTCCAGTCACTCTCTCCCTCACGAATGGATCTTTTCAAATCCATTATCAGCAACACTTTCTTCCTTTTTTTTTTTAAAAAAAAGAGAGTTGAAAATTCTGATCAAAATTTTCTGTGGTTTTACCAGCTTGACTGTGGGAATCTGAACATTGGATTTTTAATAGAAATGATTCCTCATTACATGAGACAGATTAACCATTAAACTGGCCACTGAAAAACATCTAACTACTAATCACTGACAAAGAAATCTTAACATCTGTGGCCTGAAAGTCATGACTGCTGCTGACATCTTTTTTGCCAGATATTGATGTGGCTTTGATTATGCTTCAGAAGTTACTGAATGTTTCTTTGCAACCCACTCACAGCCTTCACAGCTAAAGAAAAGCACAGGCTAATGGGACAAGTTCATTCTGGTTCTGGGTATATAATCAGGCTTCGTTTCATAAAGGGTTTTTGAGATCACCTGTGCTCTCCTGAAGCCTTCTGGAACCTCTGCTCACGTGCAACATCCTAACAGCTGGATTAAAAAAAATGCAGGAAGAGAAGAAGGGCAGTGTAACTGTATCAAATCTCATTTAGTGTTAAGTGGATTCTGGTTTGACAGCACTTTAGCTTGGGAAATAAATTAAAAAGTAAGTAAATATTGGAAGACCCTGTCAGGATGGAGTTAAGAGATCTCTGCTCATGCTAGAAAGCCGGTCTGGCTTTCTGCAGACACCAAGAGCTGCAAGTGCAGACACCGGGAAAATGGAAGAGCAAGTCCCGGATTACCCTGGTAGCATTTAGCATCAGTAATGCACAAGTCGGCACCCTCCCTTGTTTCTGGCATCAAAGAAAAGGCCCCGTCTTCTTTGCACAATGCTACCCCCCTCACTCCAGAAACTGCTTTTTCTTCAGCTACTGCCAGCCCATGAAGAGCACGAGAGCTTCGCTGCTCTGCTTTGTGGGTGACTGACAAAATGGTGTCATTGATGCTGTGTTACAGGAATACCTTTTGCAAGCAGGGATTAGAAATTTCTAACAGGTTAAAATGCAAGTTTGAAGAATAAATACCAGTTTTATGAAATAAACGTGTGAGAGGAACGCTCATTAGGTGAGATACAACAGATACTGCTTCTCATGTCCTTTATTGAGGGCTTGTAGGAACAAGCTGCATTTCCTATGGCCATCTCACCTTCAGTTCCCAGAAAAAGTAATCCCACTGAATACATGTAACCCTCCAAGATACGTGCTCCGGTGAGCATATCTTGGATAGGAAAGAACAGGGATGAGTCCCATTTCTGCAGAACAGACTTGCAGTGGCTCCGCAGTAAGAACACTTGTGGAAGAAGAGGCAAGATTTATAACGGGGGAAGATGATCAATTTGTAAAGCATTAGGATTTTCTTTTTGTCTGCCAATCAGCTAAAACATGAAAGTCTTTTTACTTCCTAGAGTACAGCTAACAAAATTTCTCACATATTAAGAATAATCCACAGAAATTAAACTCTCTCTTTGGTTTGTAGAAATAAAATTAAACACGAGACATACGTCTGGTTATTAGGAAATATTTTCTTGCTTGCACCTTGTAAAATACTTGCAAGGCATGTAAAGGGATGGATACATTTACCAGCTCTTAAATTGAAAGTATAGTCCACAGCTAAATCAAAGGCCAAATCCAAACCTGTGTGCATCTCTCAGTAAAGAAAACAGCAACTATACATGAGTGCAAAGTTGGTTTTGCCAGTTTGTTTTCTTTCCTGTTGTTACTGTTATCCACCGGGTTTCTTGCGATTGCAAAGTTTAAATAAGTTTTTCTTTTTCATCACCCAGTTACATTTGATTACTGCTGCCTTTGAATCCTTTGAACGGGCACTGAAAAAGGAGAGAGAAATTTAAAAAAACCTTATCTTAAGCATCTCTGCTAATGCCGTACTTCTCCACATCATACAATGAGGAAAGCTTTGCTTTGTCCATTTTTTTGTCAGGCAACTTTTGCCACTTCCCCTAGGGATATACTCCACTGATAAATAATACCATCTGTCAGTTTTGTCATGATTTAAAACAAGCGCTCAGTTTACATTTTGCCCACCTTACTTTCACAGTATCACAACCCAGCTGTGCCTATCTGTATCACATTAATAATATTTGTTCTTCTCAGCTACCCCGCATGTATTTGTAGAGTTCCACCCTGTCCACTCTTCAGTGTTTTATTCTCTGTTGAGCTCCTTGCAGTTTATGGGAACTAAAATATGTTCCAGTATATTTCAATTACAATCTCAAAAGGCTCCAGACTATGTAAGTATTGTTGAAGACACAGCCCAACAATTAAGCCTCAAATGCATGCGGATATTTTATCTGTTAGAGTTTACATTAAGAATCTTATATCTCTATTCTTCCTTGAAAGTTTCAACCTATTCCAAGTTTGGTGAGGCTATGAATCCCATCTGCCTGTAGAGAACATTAGGAGGGCCCCTGCAGCATCTTCAAGGAAAGGCTCTGGGCCATTTTCTTATTCCCAACATGCTCACTTCAAAGAGAAAACAGGATAGATGCCTGGAGGATGGACAGAGTATGGAAACCCTTTGCTGCCTGTACATAGAGCTGGGAGGACAACCAGGGAATGGGGAAGAGGGACACGCTCAGCAAACAATACTGCACTGACATGCACTAACACGTGTACAGGTCTGATGGCAAGGCCAGTTTGAGAGTTACTCCACACAAAGCAGACTTGGCCCATGCTACAACTTGCACATGTTCAGCTCAGTACTGTGATGCTTTCTTTTGTCACATGTTTAAGGTTCTCAGTTATGGCTGAGGTCAGAACTGTACTGGTAAGTTACACACACCGATAGCGTACATACACTGCCTGCTTCTGACACACTTAGTCCTTCACACAAAGGGATTGCCAGTCATGGACATTTACACCTGCTCAAGTACGTTTCGCTGTTGCAAGTTCCACTGTTTCTATGCTAACATTTAAAAATACTTAAGACTAAAATAAATAATTACATAAAAATATTAAAAGAAGGAAAAGGTCCTTATAAGATTTCTAATTATATTGGACTGAACTCTGCACACATTATTTCCACAGTCTTCTCTCTCAAAAAAAAATGTTTTATAAAGTAACAGCTGCCATTAATACAGGTATTTAATAAACATCATAAGCAACAACAAACATCCTTCATGAGAAGCAAACAAGCCTTACAGTTTGTTGTATCCAGAAAACAGACTGATAATTCCAAGCTCACAATGGAGAAGGTAAGTACAGAAAAGTTGCCCATGGATGTGACAGAGTAAACAGCACGGACCAAATAGCGCCAACCCTCTCCACTAAAAAACATGTTTAAAATACTAGCCCTAGATGATTCATCTGGCAAACTGCTTATTAGTAAAATAATTTAGCAAAATTCTTGTCTCCTACTTAAAGCAACTAGGAGAGAGATGGGAAAGATGGAGATGGGCCACAACTTGCCTTTCACAGTGCCACCCAACACAAAGTCATGCTCACAACTCAATTCCTACATCCGCGGCAGCTCCTCAATAACTGGGCTGGTTTTTCATACACGCTGACCCTGCGCACTCCTACTGAGCTCAGGAGGTGCAAGAACCTCTGAAAAACCCACACAAAAAGCTTTTGTTTCAGAGGCCAAACACGGATTTAGGAGTTGAACTTAACACCTATCGTGCTGAAAATTTTGGCTATTGCTGATATCACTCAACTCCCACTTATCCCTGCTCTGTGGGGAAATTATGTTATGATTTTTACTCCTAAATCATAAGAACACAACGGCCACAAGTTGAATACATTTTCTAGATAAGACCACAGAATACATCCCCTTAATTATCTGGATCGTTATGTATATATTCATATTGTTTATTTGGGGTCAGATACCAAAACCTGACCTCCTTTTAAACAGCCACAGCCTGAGAATAGACATAAACAGAGTATTTACAACCCAGATCCTGTAGCAAGTTGCATTACTCCATTACCCTCTCCCTCAGTGGGGTTGAACAAAGCCAATTTTGGCCTGGAATTTGACCAAATCTCTCTCTTGTGGGTGCAGTTGAGCACCCTCAGCTGAAAATGTTTAATTGTCCTTGTAATAATTGACTAAAACTTCCTCAAAAACAGACAAAAAGTGCCTGTGCGTTGGGGGGGAGTGAAAAGGCTCAGTAAGATGGAAGTGGAATTAGGGAATACCTTCACAGGATGGCACCACCCCATCAAACCAACCATGCTTACGGATTTAAAAGACAGTTTTAGCTGGCTACTGAATTATGGACCACGAGTGCACATGTCGCCACTTTTAAGTGTGAACTTAAAAACACTTTAAGAAGTGTTTTCTAACTGAGAACAGTTCTGAGAGCGAGGAGCTGAGGCAAGAGGCTAAACTAACTACAGACTCACAACGCTCCAGCCAACTCGGGCTCAGCGGCCGCTTCTGCAGCTAACGGAGGGGAGTTCTGGGCAGTCTCGGGCAGCGCAGCTGGGCGAGGAAGCAGAAGGGAGCCGTTTCTGAGCAAGGCAGCACGCTGCAAGGCCAAACTTTGATCACAGCATAACTTGTGGGATGAAAATCACTCCTCATGCATGTCACTTACCCTACAGGGCCCCTTAGGGCAACTCTTGTTAATGGCACTGTCAAAATAATTATAAAGAGAAAAGAATGTGTGTGCGTGTGTGTGTGAGAGCACACTCAGGCTGCTACTCTTTAAACAAAAAGCACCGGACAGCAAAACTTAATTTTGCTGCTCAGCAACATGCTCGTAGATACGTTGGCTCATGCTGCAATTTATCTGCCTTGTTAACAACAGGTGGGTGCCGACAGACAGCTTGGTCAAGCTCGGGAATGCATTTAGATCCTCTTTTGCCAGTCACTTTGGAAAAGAAAACAGCAAATACAAATTGAGGAAGGAAAAACGTCACATCACATCATTATCTTACAGTTGTTACTTACTTTTGATTCTGAGACTACAATGCTACAGATCCCATGGCCTGCCTGTCCCAGCCAGCGCAGGTCAGAAACTTTGCTGAGTGTTAAGCAGTGTCTATCACAAGATATTGAAGTAACTTCCCTTTTAACTAAATTTACAGGAAAAAGTCATTCTTATTAATGCATTTCAAAATAAGTAACAGATTGCTGCATAGTGATGAGAAAAACTGCTCAGGCTTCAGGGGTAAAGATAAGTCACTGGAGAGAAATGGTGTGAAATTTCTTATGATAAAGCACTAGATGCTATTTAATCTAGCACATAAATTGCGCACGCACTATTTATCCGTATTGACATGCTTTGCATGCCACCTTAAATGCTGAAACTACAGGCCTATCCATGAACTGAAGTTTAATTAAATATTTAACTCCAAGCCCTACATTAGCAAGAAATAAGTGTTAAAAACACAAATGCACATGTATCAGAGAAATAAAGAATATTAGTATAAATCAACTGCAAGCCCTTTAAAATATGTCTTTAACTCACCCACACTGCACACACATAACGTTTTATAAACTAGGTAAAGAGTTAATGTTTCAAAAGACAATCCAAACTTTTTCAGCTCCCCACACCGCTGCTTAAGTCTCAGAGCCATAAAATATATGTGCTTATTTTTTTTCCTATTTTCCTGTTACAGAGCAAAGACATAGATTAAAGAATAAAAGAAAAATAACAGCGCTCTGAAATATTTAGCGTTACGCAATTTCGTTTAATGCAATTTCATAAATTTTAAACCCGAAGAGTATTTGTACACATACACATGATACTATCTATGGTGCTACAATTACGCAATATTTTAAGCAACATTGTAGCACCACAGGTAATTTCACAATTTAAAACTTAGTATTCCTTTGTATTGAACACAGGTGAGGAAATTCTTAACTGGCTTTCAGACATCAGCTACTTTCAAATAAAAAAAAATAATACTCACTGATAATCATCTACATTTGAAATTTGAAGTCAAGTTTGCATTTTTCTCCCTCCCCCCTTTTTTCCCTGTTTGTTTAAAGAAACAGTCCTACCATGGTTTTAAAGTGTGGAATGAAAATGTCATTATTCTTTATTTTGAAATGACTATAAAGTCTGTTAGAAAATGTCACTTCTCATTCCCTCAATAACTTTTTTTTTCCAAGTCTAAATATTGAAATTTCAGTCCCTAAGCAGATCTTTTAGAAAGCAATTAACAACAACATAAAAAGAAATAAAAAAGAAGAAAGGCGATGACACTTGCTGCAAAACTTCAACTGTAGCATCTGCCAGGACAAAAGCTGCTGGCTGCCCAGCACACAGGAGCTGTGAGAGCTCCTGCACCACTGAAGCCAGGAAGGGCCAGAGATGACCCAGAGGGCTAAAGCAATAGTCTTCCTTCCCTGCATTTGGTGGTTGTTTTGCTGGAATAATGAATTCAAGATCCAGACCTAAATTTTAGCTCAAATCTGCATGAAAAATGTTTACTTAATGTCAAATCAAACAAAATGTGCCTTCAAAACACGCATATGTAGCAAAAAATGTAATCTAAAATAAAATGTGAACATTGCTGTTCTTATCGGAGGTATATTTAATATTATCATAACGAAGTCTTTAATACTGAAAACAAAACAAATCACTGGCTCGTTTGATTGGAAAGGGAATGACATGCTCAGTGCTGTATGAACAGATTTTTTAACAATATCATGAACAGGCAGAGAAGCTGGAAGTCAAGACATTTGGTATGAAAAGGTCAAACCTTGTTGCAGCCTAAGCAGGCAGAAACTCATCTCTGCTATAGTAAAGCCCATGAAGTGGCCCAACATTTGTAATAATTTTTCCTGTTTCTATGAAGATTTAGCTCTCCTGTGGTATTTGGATGTGTTTGCAGATACCATTAGTTTTAGGTTTCCGAATAGTTTGTAGATGGTTCAGTAGTTCAAAGGGTAAACAGAATAATTCCATTTTAATAATCAATCAAGCAAAAATCCATACATTGAGTATAACAAAAACGTATTTTCCATAACGTACGATTAGTTATTTTTTACACATTCACCTATTGTTAAAAGGAAAGTCTGATTAAGCCGCAAACTACTAAAAACTTTAGAGTTAAATTCAAACAGAAATGCACAATTTTACTGATTGTGAAGGAAACTTATTAGCATTACACACATAATGGTAAATAGATCTAAAGGAATATACAAGCTCTGTTTTTTGAAAGTCCGTATTTTTTCCCTTTTCCGTAAAAGAAAGGTCTCTTCCGTGGATATTGTTATGATTACTAGAACAAAGCAAACCAACATGCACTGTTGTTAGTAGTTAAAAATAATGCTAGCCCTACTTTGCACCATGACCCAAAGAGGCGTGAGGCTCCCCACCTCCCACTCCTCCACCACTGAGAGCTGAGCCACAATTTCTCTTTTAAAACCAAAGTACAGAAACAGACTCCTGTCTTACAGAACACTTGCATATTCTTCAGCAAACTGCAGTAAACAGAACTGTATTTTCCAAAAGGATGTTAAAAATAGAAGCATATGATCTTTTCCCACCTAGAATTGTATCCTTACAATTAAAGACTATTAGCTGGCATCCCTTTTAACCGTCAAACTCAGACAGTGGCAGTTCTATAGCCACAAAGAGAAGCAGTAAATGAGAAGAACATGTTACTACACTGCATTTGAGAAAGTTTGGCTCCAAGCTATGCACTGATTAATATCAGATCTCCTTCTTTACTTGCCTCTTGACAATCTTGTCACATCTGGCTGACAAATCCTTACAAGCTTATCCAAACCAAGGCAGCCCAGATCATGCTCCGGGAGTAGCTTGAAGGAAGCGGCAACACCAGCCATGCACTGATGTGCCATCATGAAACTAATGAAGCTGACTTCACTTGCAGACTGCAGGAACACGAAGAAACACAACATGCCTCAAGGTTTTGCAACACAACGCAAGAGTTAGCTCACCAAAAGATAAGACAAACAATCAGCTCCCGAGGTTCAAGAAGCCAAGTAGTTACATGAATTACAAAAATTTATATAGAAATCGCCTGAACGACAACCTCAACTAAATGAGCACAATAAACTCCAACTTCAGATCAGATGTGAAAATTGACTGCTAAATGCCTTTCAAACAATGGTTTGGTTTAAATTAAAACAAAACCAGTTAATTTCATTTTCTCTCTCCCACATCCCCAAAGTATCAGAATACTGCCTGGCTCCTAGGTTATTCAAACTGAAAAACATTAAAAAAAACCCCAAAACACCCCACAACCAAAAAAAAACCCAAAAAAAGAAAAAGAAAAGGGGGGGGGAGAGGGGGAGAAATAGTGTCACTTTTTATCCATAGGATTTTACAGAAGGATAAACCGCAGCCTGTGTCTATCAGTAGTCCTCCCCTCGGTTAGCGATCTGCCCTCTCCTCATTTTTAAACCAAGGATTCATTACAGAGGACTACAAGTATTTGACCAATTAATAAACCAGAAAGTAAAATGCTGTATCTTAAACACATCTAACAAATCCTCATTATGTATGAGCTGACAATTAAACCATGTTTATTTTTCTATGTGATGAAAAAAAAAATCAAAATTAATTGTTTTGTATTCTGATGCATTTAACCTCTTAATTAGCACTGTATATTTAAAAAAACAGACACCCCCCCCATACACACACAAACACACACTCATTCTCCCCCTCCTGCCTCCCCCCCCCCAAAATACAGACAGACTGATCCTAAGAAAAGAATTACTGGCCTTATTTTCTGGATGCTAAATAGTCAAGAATAAATTGTATATAAAGGGCATACATTAGACTCCACTTTAGTGGTAATTTCCAAAGAACTTCGTAGTGAAATTACATTGTTGTCTGCTCTCCAGTGCATTTATACGTCACGATAATGATAATGTATCTGCTTAAAGCACTTGACTCAGAAAACATCCGAGTCACAAATCACAGATTTTATTGCTATGAATGTACATTGAGGACTTGTACAATTAAACATGGTCAAGTATTTATGATTTACATGCTACTACTTCAATTGGAAAACAATTACACAAGTGATGGCTCTGCTTATTATGATCAGCCTGCAATTCTGCATTACTTACTGTGGAACAGAAGTCATACAGTTGTTTACAGTGCACAGCAGAAAGAAAAACAGGATTTTTTACATAAACTAGTTTTCTACTTTCACAGTATCTTTTTGTAATTAAGAAATGGAGAGTACAGCTCCCTACAGCTCATCTCCATTGTTCATTACCCAAAACACCACCACTGCAAGATTTTTTATATCTCCACAGTGCATAACCACAAGTAAAAGTTGCACAGTAAAAATACACATTCATATAGAACTGCAAAGAACTTTCCTTACCTCAGACATTCTTACTGTGCTTATGTTTCCAGAGCTATAAAACAGTTTCCCATTCCCTCAGTGAGTTGTACAAAGAAGTACTGGAAACACTCCTGCCTGTACAAGTACTAAGGCAGAACCATCACACGCCTCTTTACTCTTGTCTGACTCTGAGCACCTCAAGGTCTGATGTATGCTCAGGCTGTGCACAGGGGAGTGAAATAAGATCCTCCCCCTTGGTGTTCTCCAGACCTACAGTACGAAGTTGTGTCTGCCTCTCACCTCTGCAGCCAGCTCTCACCTCGCTGCCCCGGAGTGGTGTGCTCCAGCGTGCTCCTCCAGTCGCAGGGCAGTCCCCTCACAGCTGGCTTGAAGAGGGCATGACACTCATCTTTCACAGAGATTTGATCAAAAGGAGTCACGGAGGCTCGAGGCGCTCCTAATGCAGTGCGAGGAGATTCTACCTCTGCTCTGGCAGCCTAAGTAATGCATTAAATCAATGCAGCTGACCTAAGGCCTATTACAGGGTTTTTTTTTTTTTTCTTCTCAGAGTGTACAACTATCTGCAAATAAGCTATGAGGTACTTATGATTAAAATTACTTACTTTTAGCATCAGAGTGTTGTTTTTCAAATTGCAGCTGCTGTGATTTTTTTTTTTTCCTTTTTTAAACATTTGCAGGTCTCGAAGGTTCACCGAGTGGGGTGTGGATTTTTTAAAGTTAAAACATTTTCCCCTATCAACTTACTTTAGAGTTAGAGCTGAATTTTATTTCTTTTTATGAAGTTGAAGCTTCCTATTAACAGAAGTACAGGTCATAAAGACAGGAGAAGAATTGCTTTCTGGTAATTGGGCCAAAATCTGGTTTCAGTTATTCAGGTGTTGGGTTGCATTCATGAGTGAGAGCGGGATTTTTGTTATAGTCATTTCTCACCTATTTAAAAAAAGCTAAACCAAAACCCCAAACAAAACACTTCTCCCCTCCTCTCTACTCTGCTCTACTTTTGACTCCTGTAGATCATTTCTTAGCACTCTTCTAACCCAGAAATACACGGTACTACGTCCAGAAGTAGACATGAGCAAGTCACACTGAACTCAGTGGGAATCCTTTTAGGGACATACCATGACAATATCTGACCAGATGAATACCTGTAATCCCATCGGAAAGGCAACAGGAAATAAGATGGCTGTAGGGAGAAAACAGCTAACGTATTATTATTGTTGGTTAATTCGTTGTCTTCTAATCCTATTTACTATTTGGTAGATATATGCACAGTGCTTAAGGAGAGACCTTAATTTACATTTTACTAAATACTGGAGTACAGTTCATGTCAGCTCCATGGCAGTAGCTGGAAACCAGGCCAGGATAAAGCCAATGTGATACCAGATTCTGGTCCCATGAAGCACATGCTGGCCCGAAATCCCTAGGTTTCTCCATCCTGTGCCTTATTTCTCCCACTGAGCTGTTGAACAAGATGGAAAAATGGAGAGGGGCATTTAGTTTTCGAGTACAGTCTGCCATATGCTTCTGCCAAAAACCAATGAAGTAAGAGAAGAGACAACCACTGATGGTGGCTTGGTCCTTCTCCAGCAGGACTCTACTTGGGGACTCCAGTGCCACCTCTGCTCCCTGCAACATACCTGGAGTACTTCTCTCTTGGGGTGCCAGAACAGTTACACACAGATTACTCTCATAAACTGTAGGAAAAAAAGCCTGAGAAATCAAGACCAATATCGTGCTATTTGAGGTGATTCTTAACAGCAGTATTTTAAAAGCGTACGTTTTGCGATGAGGACAAAACCTAACTGGTCTCTCATGATGACAACTCAAAGCCAAAGGCACACCTTGTTACTAAAATCGTATTTCCTTCTTAATGAAATAAGCAGCGATGCAGCTAAAAAGGACTCTACCTGATTGAGAATTCTACAACAAAAGTGGGAAGACCGGCTTAAGATTACATAAATTGCCAGAAGCTCTGAATTGACTTCAAAATGATAAGTAACTAAAACTTAGATGTGTGGAGAGCTGCTCTCCCCTCTAGACATTTCCCAGGAAAAAGTCTATTTACCAGCTATCTGCCATTTGCCTGGAAGATGATAATTCTAATTAAATGGGCCAACTATCCACAGCAAACAATTTAAGACCAATTTACTTTTTTCTTAATTAATTATCTACTAACAGTCTTTTATTTTAAGCATTATTTTCATTATTCAAGCTTTTTCAATCAATATTTCATGGGAACATATTCATGCCTTGCTCTTTTTAAAACTATTCAGCATTACTGATTAGCAATTTTTCAGCGTTTTACTATCTGTGCACCTTTTAATAAAATCCAATGATCTCTACTAGCATAATGTGACATGTGCAAGGCATGGTTTGTATCTACAGGTCAAATTCTAAAGGAATACTGGCACATTAACAGCGTTTGCAGCAATTTCAGCTGATTTGTAGTTCAAGCTTGCTTGTACAGTACAGTTATCAAGATGTCTCTTGAAGAAAGACCAAAATCGAAACCAGAGGGTGACTCCCATCACTTCTCTTCCAGCAGTAAAATCTAAGAGAAAACCAGCTTTTTGTGGAACCAAACCAGCATCGGGACAGGGCACCAGGCTTGAGGTCTTGGGCTTCATTTGAGGCTCTGCCACTGAATTGCTATTTGACCTTGGGCAAGTTATTTCAATTCTGATTTCTATTTCCTTGCTTCTGAATTCTTTTATTTTTTAAAAATCTGTTTGAGTTGTTGTTCCTTGAGGAAATCACAGCGTCTTATTGTGTTCTCAGGGACAGTGCTGAGGACAAAGGAAAGGTGTCCCCTAGTCTGAACTCCATATAAGTCATAACATAAATACCCAGAATCGTGGTGTAACAATGCAGCCCAAAGAAAACTGCTTTCTCCTCCCACCTGCCCCAGCCTGTTTCTTCTTCTCCGTGTCTCAGCCTGTGCGTTCAGAGCAGCTTGAACGTAAGGGGATGTAGGGCAGATTGTTAGGTGCTAAAACTACTTAACCAAATACAAGAGTATTCATAGTGATAGAATAGAATAGAATAGAATAGAATAGAATCATTAAGGTTGGAAGTGACCTCAAGGATCATCTAGTCCAACCATCCCACCACC
>VWZZ01004901.1:829543-883543 GCA_013399095.1 Psophia crepitans | reverse complement strand
CAGCCTGTAGCGCTGCCTGGGGTTGTTGTGGCCAAAGTGCAGGACCCGGCACTTTGCCACATTAAACCTCATCCCGTTGGCCTCTGCCCAGCGATCCAACCTGTCCAGGTCCCTCTGCAGAGCCATCCTACCCTCCGGCAGATCGACACTTCCCCCCAACTTGGTGTCATCTGCAAACTTACTGAGGGTGCACTCAATTCCCTCATCCAAATCATCAACAAAGATGTTGAACAGGATGGGCCCCAGCACCGACCCCTGGGGCACACCACTCACGACCGGTCGCCAGTTGGATTTGACTCCATTCACCACCACTCTCTGGGCCCGGCCATCCAGCCAATTATGAACCCAGCGAAGAGTGTACCTGTCCAGACCATGGGCCGCCAGTTTCTCCAGGAGAATGCTGTGGGAGACCGTGTCAAAGGCTTTGCTGAAGTCTAGGTAGACTACATCAACAGCCTGATGAGAAGAGCTCCAACACAGGGAATGGACTATAAACAAAAAGCTGCTGCTCTTACCTGATTTTGTTATCTAGGATGCTTTAAAAATGGGTATTAATCCTAGGGAATCACTGCAATTGAGCCTGTGTGATACAGCACAGAAGTGCAATACGATCCCCAGGGAAAGATTTCTCCTGACTTTGAAATTTCAATCGTGGTCTGAATTTTGGTGTTTGATTCCAAAAAAGAAAAAAAAAAGTTCTTAACAAACAAACAAAAATATAAAAATCAAGAAACTAATCAAGCACTGACTAAATGTTAGGAACGGGTTTGGTCCTTGCCTGCTGTGTTCCCTAGGCAAATGGGCACGTAACTTCCCCGAGTGCATGCTGCTGGCGTCGCACTGTTTCTATCGGAGTTAGCTGCAAAACGGCGTTAACCTCCGTGTCCTGCCTGCTTGGCCTAAATTCCAAACACATAATACACTACGTCCCTCTTACTTAAATCAGTGCTGGCAAAGATCTTAACGCTAATTTAATGCTCTGCTCGCTTAGCGCCTTGGAGAGATGTGTGGATTAAACATTTCACCTCTCAGAAGACATGTGAAGG
The DNA here is from genome assembly GCA_013399095.1 of Psophia crepitans. Lineage (NCBI taxonomy): Eukaryota > Metazoa > Chordata > Aves > Gruiformes > Psophiidae > Psophia > Psophia crepitans. The sequence continues at coordinate 882,497 of VWZZ01004901.1, read as the reverse complement.
AATGGTCAGCCCCATGATCATACAGATGGGCACTGCGTCACCTTTCAGGGAGAAAAGCCAACAGGAGTAAGAATTTCTGTCCAGGGCAGAAGAGACACAAGATTTTTGGGAGGTAGGAGGAAAAAAAAGGAGACAGACCATGAAAATGAGGAGGTTTTGAGCACTACTCAAACTGCAAATAGGCCTGCTAAAGCCATGAAGTACTTCATAAAGTTTCTTAAGATCTGTGGAAGGTCAGGTAGAACACTCCAGTTCTCATCTAAGCAGCAGAGAACCCCAAATCTCGTGTTCAGTATTTCCAGGTAGGCTGATTTTGTAAGGTGGCACAAGTAGATAACACTGAGCTATAAAGTGTCCAAAACTGTTTTCCCCTAGCAGTTTAACCAGAGTTCAAATGTTGATCACTGTCTTGCTACTTACATCCCATTTAGTGCAATTAGGCAAAAAGAACCCAACAAACCCAAGAAGTTTACTTAATACTATCTCCATTTGCACCTCTGCTTCAGCACTTAAGTTCATCTAACTGTTCACAGCACTACTTTTCTTCTGTAGCTCAAAACGGCAGTGAAGTGAAGTGAGCACTGGCCATTACAAGACGTTGTTACTATTTAAAGTGGGACATATGGCAGACCCAGAAAGACATCACCAGTACCAGATCATACCACTGATCCATCCCTGTGAAACAGTGTCTCTTCACTGAAACAGTTCCCAGGATCAAGAAGTCCTGCAATTAACAATTATGAAAATGCCTGCCTGAATAGGTTTTTTAACAGTTATTATTCTTTTATGCCACAATCGATTTATCTTTGAAAAACGTGATTCTATAACAGTTTGCCATCTAATACAGTTTGGTTTTACAAGTTACATCCTTTTAAAGGCCAATTTCTCAGCATGCATGGTACCATATTTATAGAACATAGCTTAATTACGCATTGCACACCAAAGGTTTTTTAATATACTGGTTTTAAAACACGTTGCTTTAAAATGTGAAACAGAAAAACCCAAAGGTCGTGGTCCGACTTCTCTCTGCTAACCACCACATTTGCTCATGTCATATCTTATTAATCTCTTTGCTAATTGTGGTGGTCTTGTTGACGATTCTCTTACCAGAGCCTTCCCCACTTCCAATGATTTCTGTAATTGTACATTTCAATTCTTCAACTTCCATTCTTCGCTTAAATCTTTTTGGAGATGTCTTAGGATGACCAGAAGGGATACGCTGCCCCACTTGATTTTTTGATAACATTAACGTACTTTAAATATTACTCTATTCCACTCTTTTGCTTCCTAGTGTTTTAGTTTCCTCCCTTTAATGCTCTTTTGCACCGAGCAACATACATAACTTTTAGCATATACTTGATGACAAACAGATAAACACAGCATTTCTCTCCGCTAATGAAAGCAGTAGAGTTAACCCATTTGGTGGATCCATACTGGTGAGTTCACCCACCTGTGTGATAACTGGGCCTTTCTGTTGAATGCTTACAACTTCATTCCAGAATCTGACAGCATTTACAAAACCTCCAAATTACTTCTTTCCAGCATGCTCTACTTTGCATTTTTCAACAGTTTTATCTGCTCCTTAGGTAGGTTTATTAGATCATTTCAGAGCGCCTTACAATTCAGAGTCTTAATGAGTCTAAAACATGCATCTTCTCTGCAAGCAGCATTGCTTCTATACTCTCTCCACTGTCCCCAGATTTTTAAGAAACGCCATCTGACCCAGCGTGGAGCCTGGAGCATCCAGCTAAACTATTAGCCCTTTGCAACTTACTGGTTGTTCCTATTGTTTGTTCTCTATCTTTTTGCCAGTTTATAATGTTAAACTAAATACATTACCTTTCACCTCCTTGCTTAGTAGCTTTCTATACTTGGATTTCCATATGTATAACTAAAGAGAAAATGAATTATAAAGAGCTTACATAGTGACATTGTCATCTTCATAATTTTTTGTAAAGCAAATCAACCTCCACAAAATTCAAACTTCAAGAAGTGAGATTCAGAATCCAAATCTGTATTTGTAACTAAAGCTTGCAAATAGGCCAAAAAAGCACCAATTTTGAAGTTGTCTAACCCCTAGAAATATATTTATTTAAAAACACAGAAATAGAAACATTTTGTATACAGATGCAGTGAATATCAAGATTGGAAAAGTTAATATAAAAACATGAATCGCAAGACACTGCTGTCCAAGGGAAGCGTATTTAAAGTGACTTGCCTGAATCAGAACAACTTTAGACATACACTAAAGGACTTACTTTTCTTCCCTTCTTTCATGCCCACCCCCACCCTGACTGTGAGAAACAAAACTGACTGACCCATTGGTTCTGTTCTCTACCTTCCTAAATTTTTTAACTATAAAGAAATGTGTAGCTTCTATCTAAATGGATCATTTTGTCAGATATGAAAGTCATACGTACGAGATGCCTATCCAACTAGAGATGCCACTCTGAAGAGTGAAATGAGAATGCTGCAGCAAGGACAAGATACCCAAGTGTTCTTGGCAGCTCTGCTCATCTTTCTTTGCATGGTCAGTCAGGTTTGGGGTGGGCTCACAGAGAAAATTAACTTGTAAACCTTTGGGCGAGATGAGAAAGGTGTTATCAAGTGAAATGCAATTTTCAAATATTATCTAATAACCAAACAGTAATGGGACTTGAAGTCTCTGTCTGCCAGAGATTAAGGTGGGAGCTGTATTGGCTAAATATTTCCCTTTCTGCACAATTCTACCGACCGCCCTCTCATCTTGCAAATCCTGTGAGGAGTTTAAAACATTTAATTGCAAACTCTATTATTAAGGAATCTACTTCATCAAACTGCAGCTCCTAACAATGTTAAGTCTCTTAGAGCAAATCAGTTTTGATACTGACGTTTCTCAGAGATGCAGCGCTTAATCCTCAAATTACAACACAAGTTTTAACCGGCAGATTCTGTCTGTCACCAAGGTGTAGTAATTAACAAAAAAATCAACCCCCTTCCTAACACTAATGGTTTATCAAAAGAATACCAGTAATTTCAGTTAAGATATACTGATGAAGCAGGCAGAAATACAATGGGGAGACAGACATGTTTACGCTATCTGATTGAAAGGGCAGAGACAGAATTCCAGAGACTTGGTGGTGTCATAAGAGGAATAGTCAGGAAACACGTTTGTGCCCCTGGGCCAAAGGGTGTGACATCAGGCCAGAGGTGTGCTGAAGTCAGAACAAAATGCCTGCCATAAAACTGGTAGCCACTCATATTCACACGGTTTAAAAAAAAAGGAGAGTCGGCAGTATGATACCTGAAACAGTAATGCTGTTGGGTTTTTCACCAAAGACAATCGAGTCCTACCAATACAGGATACACTTCACCTACAATATAGAGCTTCATATTTATTTTCACAGCCTCCAGCATTCTCCTTCCTCTTGGTAGCACATCTTCCCCCCCCGCCGCCTTGTTCTTTAATACCAGGTAGTGGTTTTCAACCATTTAAATTATGGCATATAATAACCGATGAGTAACACAGCAGTAATACCAGTGGTGGCAATTTTGCTTTGTTTCATGGGAGTGTTAGAGTATTAAAGAGATGACTAGGACACATTTCAGTGGCAGACCGATAAAATGAAAAATGAATTTTCCCTGCCTACAAGTGTTGTCAAGTTTTAATCATAAACATTCACAGGTTACAGGACACTTCCCCCACCCCCCCCAGCAACGAAATAAAAAGCAAACATTCTATATTTTCAGATTAATTTTTGGATGAAGAATTATTGCAAAAAAAATTACTACAGTTTTTCCATGTAAGATTTTTTTTCCAAGCTCACAAGCTACAAAAACTCAACCATTTGGTCAGAAAGTAACAACTGTGTCTAAAGTACTGTTACTACTAGGACAATCACTGTTTATTACGGAGGCATATTTATCAGTTCTCCACTCTGCCAAAGACTTTTCTTACAACTTTATGCTTTAGCCAAAACTTTTATTCTCAGAAATCTTTTCACATCTACATCCCCTTCTTAGTGATTGGGAGGAAGAAATTTCAGTTCCTATTTTACCATGACATTCCAAGAAACCCATCCTCCACTTAGTAGATTCCTTTAAAACCATCTCTTTTATTAACTTACTCCAGACGTGTGCCTATTCTTTTCGTGTCTAAAGTACATGCTGAACTTTTGCAGTTTACCCAAGAGTGAAAGCAGAAGGTATAGCAATGTCCTGGAGTAGCATCTGACAGCCCCCTTCAACCAGGATAGCACATCGATACCAGGACGGTTTGCAGGGAGCTGTTTTTAATGGACAGCTCCCAGGTGACCCCAGACACTGCTGCTGCAGCAGCCGCAATATCATACATCCTTGATTGAACTTTGATTAATTTTCCAGACTTTCAGAGCCTGTGGCAAAAGGATCCACAGCGGTAGCTACAGCCATTAACTCCATCTTTTGTGATTTCTCCTTCTTCATTATGTTAGGGTCTTGATTGAACTTTGTTCCAAGTTAGTAGCTTTTGGCTACGGACAAGGGAGATAAGACTTTAGAAATGGAGTGCAGAAGGATAATATGTGAAAGCTGCCTGGCTAGTTGGTGGTAGCTTTGGATATACCTCGATAACGTGAGCCCCATTAAAAATGTTGGAATTCTGGCTAACACCATTCTAAACACCACAAACCATCACTTTATGCAGCCATAGTCCAAATGTCTTCCAACATTTGTGCGTAGCGATGTGGTGCTGCATTCACATAATGAGTAAAATGACCATTCCTGGACAACACCAGAACTTTACAGAAGCACTTGTTTAAAATACGTTAATAGTCTCAGTGGCTCCCAAAGATTATTTGCAGAGTGTGCTGCTAAATGGTGTGAGCGACTATCCTACTATTTGTCTGCTCGACAGGACAACTTTACAGTGTAGAGTGTCTGTTGTCCAAAAATCAGTTTACCAGAAACTAAGGCAGATCTTACAGTTCTTGAGAAAAAAAACATAAACCTTTACTGAAAATATTATGCTCAATTTTTCAAAACGATCCTTCAGTGTTTTCATTACCTTACTCTCTCCTTCATTTTTGGTTACAGAATACTGAAACAGTTTGCTAGAAAAGGGATATTTCAATTCCAAGATTACTTAAAAAAAAAGAAAAAGTCTGGTTTTCCTACTCTTTTTTCAATTAATGCTTGAATCTGTCACTGTGATACATTCTCAGAATCACTTATATCCAGTTTTATTGCCTCCTGTTGGTATTTGCCAATGGTGGTGTATAGAAATGGTATGCAGGGGTGGCTGTAGTGATCTGTAGAAATTTTTGCCAGAACCTACAAATCCTGCGTAAAAGCCCCTTTCAGAGCTTGAAAACTGAAATTAACTGATGGGAAAAAAATATTAAACTATTAAGGGTGATTCAAAATCCACTATGAATCAAAGATATATACGATGTTTCCATAACATTTGACACAATGAGGCTTTGTCCCTACAAGAGGCCTCTGGGCATTCCTATGATATAAGCAATAATAGATTTGTCTCTGGGAAGTTTTGAATGGCACCTCCAATACAGGCAACCTTTGAAATAATTAAAAAACTGGAAATAAAAGCAACCTTTTACAAACAAAATACGTACATACATATACATACACACACATATATATAAAAATAAATCTAACTCTTCCTTGCTTTAACCTTTTTATTCATTGCCAAGAATAGCTGGCTGAGAAATCGGCATCTGCCATGAGCCCTCATTTATTTTCCGATGCTGCCTTGCCCCATTGCCCAGGCAGTCTCCGCAGTTCCCCCCCTTTCATCCCCTTGCCGCTTTGCCTTCCTCTGAACCCAGGATACAGAGCAGCCTTCCAGCACAGAGCCCTTCTCCACTTGCAGACACCCAGGCTTTCCAGCCCTCTCCTTCTGCTAATCCCTGCCTCACGGAGCTTTGACAGGAGACTGCTTATACAGAACAAAACAGAAACTCTCTGCTAACTTTTATTTTTTCAGTAACATTAACAACAGACTTTTATACTGGAAATTATTAGCTTAAATGTGTTCAGACTGGAACTAAACTCCTTGTCAGCTCAAGCTGTATCTATCTGGGTGATCTGGACACTAGATTTGGGTAAAGTTAGGATGCTTATTTAGACAGCAAGTTTGGGAACTAACTTACCTGTGGGAATGTTGGAGTGTTGCAACAGGTAGAAGCAATTCAAGAAACACAAAGTTCCTATGAATAAGTGTTCTGTTAGCTACCGAGTCCTTTAAATTTTAGCATCCGTGCTGCTTGAAATGCACTTGAACAAGCAGAAGCCTATTTTAGGGTGAGACCAGAGCCGCCCTGTTAATAACTCTGAAGCACTGGACTGGTTACCAGGGCTTTCCCTCCGTAAATACCCTGCTTTAAAATAATAGGGGGGCATGCATAGCATGAGAAGTGGGAAAGAAGAAAAATGCTTCAAGACCAACCACTTTTTAGAGGATGCTTGGGAATTGCTTGGAGGAGCGCCAGGCCGAGAACAAGGTGCGAAATCATACAATTAAAAGAAGGATGGCAGGTGTAAAACAGAAGTCTCTTATGGAGCTGTGGTTTGGGGTAGAATATCTGCAGGAAGCTGACTGCCAGACCGACACAGAAGGGATTGAAGACGGAGGCCTGGCAGGATTACCACAAGGAAGTAACGAGCCTTCAGGTATACTAAACACACACACGATTTGTGTGACTTTTCACAAACCTCCTTCTCTCTTTTATGTTGTCCTCATGTTAAAATAAACCATACAGCAGTTGTAAGAAGGAGCCTGAGGCTCCCGTAGAGAGGTGCTGAACGGCCATTGCCCTATAGGATGTAAAGGCGACTATGCTGCAACAGGCTGTACTGGAGCAGCATGGGGTTAATGGGAGTTCAGGATTAGTTTTGATGCCTTTTTCAACGGCTCGGACAGGTGTCCCCTCCTGCTGGGGGTCTCCACAAGCTAAAGGACTTTATCCTGCCTTTTCACAGCCAACGTGACTTGTGTCGCTTGCTTCAAGGGAAGCAGGAGCAAGCCCTCCAGCAGTAACCGCGAGACATTTTTATTAGTCCGGCCACATGCCTTGTTCCAAAGCCTCTGGCTTGTCATAAATTTTTTCTGCACTAAACTCTTCACCCAGATATGGCTCCACCATACACAGCTTGCCCAACAGATTATTAAGGGAATATTCTTTTTGAACTGTCTCTTCTACAAGCAGGAGGTGCAGCTGGCATCCAGCCTCTGTGACTCTCTAGTAAAGCAGCACTAAACCTCTACATGGATTAGACAAAAACCTGAATAGGGAAAGAACACTAAACTCAACATAAGCATTTAGTGCTATCTTTTTTGAAATCACTCGTGCTAAAATGATGCCATGATATAGTCGGCATAAACTTCATTTAAAAACTGTTGCAGTTTTAAATAGAAATTAAATACTTGGTGTGATCTTTAATTTTCTCTTTAGTAAAGAAGGACATGCCTTTCTGGACTCTGAATATATTCAAATCCTTATTGGTATAAATCAGTTTAGTTCCAAGAAATGCAATTTATACCAGATCTGTAATAAATTCCATATACCTCCGAGGCCATTCTTTTCAAGTAATTTCAATGCATTTTATTAAAAGAACACCAATAAAACACCACGACCCTCACTGCAAGCTTAGCATTATCTCCCTTTTACAAACCGGTAAATTTGTGATTTACCCAAAGTTCTATAATAAACCTGTGACAGAGCCAGCCTGTCATTCAGGCAGTCCTGCGGCTTCATCCTCCTCCCAAGAATAGCACTTGCTCCTGACCACCATTTTAGCAAGCGAGTGACAATTGCTGTTTATAAAAATAGCAGCGTATAGGTACAATCCCTGCCTTTACAAACTCTTCCTCTATAGACTTAGAAAAAGATGTCTTTGTGCAGAACCATCATATTATACCAGCCAGTAAAAAGAAATAGCAGAGCCTTTGCAACACATTAAAAAAATTGCCTTCTTTAGAAAGCTCTAAAAACTCATTTCTAGCCATACAAATTGTGTATTCTGTTTATCAAGATGCTTTCTCCATCCTCCAAACTACATTATCTGGATGACTTTCATTGTAAAGCATCAGCCTCAGAGAATGCGAAACACGTGTTTACAGGGGAAGAGGGATGCAAGCTACTTTTATATACCTATTTTGTGATGTAAATAAGCTGTTGGAAAGCCAGTTTGTGAAAATGCCAGTATTTGGCGTTTCTTTAGTCTAATTAGAAACTGCTTTGCACAGCCAGCCGTTAGTAGTGTAACACATTGCTTATTTTACTTACCAATTAAAGTGCTGCATTGCACCTAGCCAGTCATAATTAGAAAAACTGGCACAATGAGCATAAGTAAACAACAGTTGTGATCAGGAGTACAGAAGATATTTACTAGAGAGATAATAAAGTAGGTAAGCACAGCTTGAAAAAAATGAGTGTTTATCAAAAGACTTGCAGTTTACAAAACTCTAACAGCTATCCTGGACTGGAAATTACTGACTGGCCTCTTACCATCTATAACAAGCTCCTAACGGCTGCAAGTTGGGCCAGGGAAGGTTCAGGTTGGAGATGAGGAGAAAATTCTTCTCGGAAAGGGTGGTCGGGCACTGGAATGGGTTGCCCAGGGAGGTGGTGGAGTCACCATCCCTGAGGGTGTTTAAGGAAAGGTTAGATGTGGTACTTAGGGATGTGGTTTAGTGGGTAATAGGTGGTGGGGGGATGGTTGGACTAGATGATCCTTGAGGTCACTTCCAACCTTAATGATTCTATTCTATTCTATTTGAAGACTCAGCTAACTTTGGAAGGTGGCCGACGATTAAATAAGTTGATAAAATAACAGTAATCTTGGAAAAAGACAGACATCCTATGATTCCATAGGGAATGGCCTCAAGTTGCGTCAGGGGAGGTTTAGGTTGGATATTAGGAAAAACTTCTTCACGGAAAGTGTAGTGAGGTATTGGAACGGACTGCCCAGAGAGGTGGTTGAATCGCCATCCCTGGAGACATTCAAAAAACGCATAGACATGGCACTCCAGGACATGGTCTAGTAGGCATGGTGGTGTTAGCTTGACGGTTGGACTTGATCTCGGAGGTCCTTTCCAAACTTAGTGATTCTATCTATATTGAAGAGCATTTGCGTCTCCTCTCTGAGGTCATACAGTTCTTTACCAGGAAGCACAAGTGCCACCCAAGCAAACACCTAGGGAACACAGAGGGGACATCAGGTCGGGCACCCTGCTGCGATGCTTCAGGCAGAAACACCCAGTTACCAATGCCACTACCTCGCACCAAGAAGTTAGGGCTGCATAGCAGAATTCACATTTGCACTGATCTCCTTTAAACTTACTTATAAGTATTTATGTTTGGGGTTTTTTTTTCTTAATTTATAATAATTGCATTTTTAAAATAATGACTTCGGTTTCACTTATTAACAGTGAAAACATAGTCAAGTTACTTTCCAAGTAAAAATATTTAGACAGCTCTTCATGACTTTATTTTGGGTTCAACTGCTCAATCTGTGTCAAAAGTATTTTATTCCAGATTCAGATGGTTTCTTTAAAGTTAAATTTCAGCATAATAAGATTGTTAATGTTTTTAAAACACTTAAGTGACTTGCGCATCACTTCTCAATTTTCACCCTACCGCACAAAGGACGTCACTGAACCTGCAATTAAAAACCAAATGAGCAAACCTCAACCATGGGAGCAAAAGGTTTTCTCTACTACTTGCAAAAAATTCTCTGACAACAAAATCCGCAGGCTTCACAATAGCGCAAACAGGTATTAAAATTATGTCTTATGAGGAAAAGCATCAGACAATCGAGGGGCCTGCAGACACAGACTAGAGACACACGCTTTCCCACCCTGTCCCACCTACCACCCAAATCGAGCTCTGAGGAGACCAACTCTAGAGAAACATGTTTTTTCACAGCTCACTCAAATCCTTGCTTTCCCTGATCCTGCTGCTCATTTACCAGAAAAAAAAAGAAGAGAAAAAAAGATGGCAGTTTCAGCGATCTGTACACCTTCCCACATGAGAACTAAACTGCATCCATATGGGAACTGAACCAAGACCTATCGACTTTCACTTCTACATGGTGGAACAGTTTCCAGTCATCATTCCTGAGGTTAAAGCAAGACATCCTGCTTTAAAATTATCTGTACTATGTTTCGTGAAATTCACTCTGCTGTGCAATGATCTCATGTAGAAGAGTGATGAGCCACAGGTTAAGTTTTCGATGCCAACATTTTCCCCCCATGGAACAACAATGTTTTTTATTTCTAGAAGACATATTTCATCTCTTTATGTACAGCAACACCAATAAACCATTGGAACAAATGTCACATGTTTCTTTGTCCACTTCCATAGCCATGCAAGTGATTTTAGGCAGTTCTTTCAATTACACCTGGGTTACCAATGATCTATTAAGAACAGGTGAGAACAACAGGAGGGTGAACTTGAAAGTGAAGCAAGGCAGGTTTTGGTGAACCATTAAATACCTTTGTGCTTATGCTTGCTTATTTTACCATCTCTAAAAGAAACCAAGGACCTCTCTCCACTACAATCCCTGCGTTTCACATTTCCATCAGTAATAAGGTGAGGACACCAGCTTTTTAATGTCTGGAGACAATAACTGACACTGACTACAAAAGCACGCTGGAAAAGGGACACAAAGCACTGCAGAAAAGGAATTATACCAGTGATGTATTTGACTTGCAGGTTTGCTTTATTTATTTATGAGGTTTTTTTGGAAGTTCACTTCCTGCATGCCTCTCAGTCAAAGTTCTTTTTGGTTTTATTTATGTGCTAAAACACACACACACACACACACACACTCCCCTTTTAAAATGAATGGATGTGTTCCAAAGCACACCCCTGGGCAGCTGTTTGTACCCCAGAAAAGTCTGAATTCTTCTGTCCTCACTACTGTGTCTGTAAAGGCTGCTGGAAGGCATGGGCATCTATTTTGATCTGCAGTCTCACTTTAACAGGCAGATAACATTCAACCATAGATCCACTTCTCAGTGCCTGACAAAGATGGGGGACTTTATGAAACAATCTGACCGTGACTCATTTCAGATTAGCTAGACAAGACTGGGGTTTTTGGCTGAAGCAGTATTTGGAGCACTGAGCAGGAGCAATGCCTGCTCTGCATATGCACTGCTTATTCTTGGCTTACAGGTTATTTACAGCAGTGCTTGTCTAGAGAGCTGCCTGTTTATGGCTGGGGAAGAGACCACGCAGATTCACCTTGCTTTGGTCACCTCTATACAAGATTAATGCAGTGCATTCTTCTTAGCTGGGCTGAAAGTAGAGCAGGTGCAGAAAAGCATCTGTTTTCCCCCGGAGCAGAGAGAACCTATGTGAGCAGGCAACACCTGCATGCAGGCCGTTCGCTGGGTTCAGGTGACTTCCTGCCATTCCCTGTGCTAGAAAAGTTTCTTCCAAGCTCTCTGTAGATCTGGACTCAATTGTAAGTCATATCCTCACACTGAAAGTACTGTCACAGCTATTAAGATCTGCCAGGAAGCTCTTGCTCTAAGACTGAGGTAAGATCTCCTGGGACTGGCAGGCTCTCAACTAATAGTCTCAGCCTTTGAAATTCATTCCCTTTGGCATCTTCCCAAAGCCAGATGCTAATGACCTTAGGCATGATGCAAGACCTTTTTATTGGTGTAAGTTTAATATTTTTTTTAATTCCTGAGGTAGCAATGAAGCCAGACATTTGGTATTTTTGGAGAAAGCATCCATTTTAGCATTGCAAGTAACCACCTAACTTTTGCAGAAACATTGTCTGAATCAATCTTACCTGTAAAAAGGTCACTCACTTGGTAGCATTCAACAAAAGGTTTTGAATGGTTCTTTATATAATAAAGTAAGACCTTATGATGCAAGTTTAAGTTCAGGTACCTTTGGACTTATATACATTTATTACACAGTTTTTCAGGGAATTTGGCCTGATGCTGACTTTGACTTGAGAGACCTGGACTGTATTCCCAACCTTCTGTCAGACAACTGTGTGACCACAGGGAGACGATTCCATCTCTCTCTCCTCCTTAGAGCCTGCGTAGTGGGGTTTACCACAGTCGCAGAAGCAGGAGAGTAACTTGGGCTGCACCACTAAGGCTGTTCTGGAGCCAGGTAGCCTAGTGCTACTGCTCCGCTAATTAACCTCTTGTCAAGTTTTGAAACCTGTATGCTCAAAAAAATGAAAAACCCGAGTAAACTGATTTTTTCCTGACTTCTCTGATAATTAGTAAGCATCAGTAGAGGGTATTCAAAAAAAATATTCTCTCCAGGCTTCCCCTATCTTCCTCTATCAGGAGGAAGAGGGTCCTTCTGCACGTGTTTCAAAACAAGAGCCTCACGCAGATATCCTGCATAGCTCTGCACAGTCCTCTACAGAAATGTTAATACATGGGGCCTAGGAAGATTAGCTTCATTATGCATCATTTTTCCTCCCTTCTCTCTTGCCTCCAAACATATGAAAGAAAATACTACCAAATCAGGGTAATGTCACAAAACTACAAATTTCTTGGTTTAAATTCCCTTTAAAGTACATTTAAAATTATATCCCAGTGTGCTATCAGTGATAAAAGCAGCAACAGTGACTGTGTTCCTGCACAAAGATACAGTAAGTAACAGGACACTTTGGTATTCTGTGGTAAATGAGTATTGAGACTTCAAAAATGCCTATCTAAGAAAACAGTCAAGATATTTAAAAGAAGTCCACAAAGGCTATTTATGAACCTTCTCAAAAATGAGCTCTTGCTCAATATTTCAATCAACTACTATAAATATAAAAAAAACAGCTGCAACTCACTTTCAGAAGAAAACAGGCACAATAAACAGATTTCCATCTTATCGCAGGGGACTTGAGCTTATCTAAACAGACAGAACCCCAAACTAATATAAAATGGACAGTGAAGGACTCACCTATGCAAGTCAGCTCTGTAATTCTAATCAGAAATGAAGTCACTGATATTCTGCTGTTCTCCAGTTTTAAACTTAAGGGAAATAGGTTTTTGGGGGGATACTTCATTTAGTACCATTTCAGCATTAGATCAGCAGTGCAGAAAACCTCAGTGACAGAGTTGCAAAGATGCTGCAGCACTAACTAGGTGAGCACAGAGGGACGGAGTGCTTCACGCTACTCCTACAATCAGAAGAAAGGAAATCACCACTTTCAAGACCAATGGGCAGAAACAAAATATGTTTAAAACCCCTCATCCCAACAGATTTTCACTTGCTGACAAAATTCACGTTTTTTGAATGGGCAAATAATTCATTCAGCTCTCTCTCTCTCAAATTTACCGGGCTGCAACTGTCCATTTGCCCAACAAACCTACAGAGGTATTAGCACTGAGCTTCGGTTAAAGGTTTGGAAAACAGCAATCACATTAGCTGTTAGGTGGAAATGAGGTAAGAGCATGAGCTCTACCACTGGAGCCAAAGGATGGACACTCACACCGCATTTCAGTGGCAGACTCCTGCTTTCCGTGCATTAGAGAAATGTAACCTCAGCTGAGCAGTGGGGTTCCACTGGCCTTCCTGTACTTGACTATGAGAAGTCGGAGTTTGCCATGCTAATGGTATTGAAGCTCTTTGCGAAGGCTGTCCCCAAAGACATGACTGGGGACTTGTCCTACCCTGCTTTTATGCTGGCTGGAAGAGCTGAGAGGCAGGCAAGCACTTGCTGTTAAATATTCTCTCTCTGACAGGCACTGCTGCAGTACTCTGTAGGATTCTGATCAGTCACACCGCTTTTACAGTTCAATTGTGGATACTTTCAGAATATTTCTAATGATCTATTATTAATTGCTAAGAATTACATTCCAGCCTTAAATTCAGAAGGGAGAGAAACTGTGCAGCTTTCAGCTGTCAAGGACAGTAATTCAGTATTTAATCAGAAGCGTCAGAAGTTCTAAGTGGACTGATTTATACTAATTTGCATAACCTTGTTCATCTAGGTGAAATCTGTAAATAATGAAAGAAACACTGGGAAAGGGCATTTGAGTAAGCTGGTGTCCCTAAACCAGGACATAAGTAATTAAATCAACGAACTAAAGATGTATTTTAGGCAGAAGCAAGGACTATAAGCTCACTGCAAAGTGTAAAGAAGCTGTATTTGGAAAAGGTCAGATAAAGGGAAAAACACAGATTTGCAAGCCATATCCTTAGTATACCTCAGAGTGGTAGAAGACCATTTCTTCTTGACTTGGGGCTTTGTCCTGTGTTTATGCAGAAGAAAACGACAATGTTAACTAGTTTGTAAAATAAAGACCTGGTGGATCTGCAAAATAGTCTGCTGCTTGACTTTTCACTTAGGGTATGCATTCCATAGCTGTATAAAGAAAAAGGGAAAAAAAGAAAAAAAAAAAAAAAGAGGACTGGAAACTCCACCTGGATGCTATCAGTCTTGCCCAAGTAAACAGTACTGACATTAGTGCTAGCCTGCTGAGTGGTACAGGTTAGGAAGGGTCACAAAGGCAAAATGGTGACCAAACGTGCCTTGAGGTAGAGATGCTCTGGAATCTGTCACAAAAGGAGAGAGCTGAAAGCTCATTTTATCTAGAAGTCATTTCATTTTAGAGTTCAAAACAATTAAAGACATTGAAAGAATTGTACAAACATGGATTATAGCAAGACAGAAACAATCTCCTTTTTTGTATAAACATGCACTCAACTGCATGCACATGGTGTGATGTGCATTGTTCTTGAGATAACAGTGCAGCGCCCCCATAAATTGGCAATAGGGAATGTATGAGAGAGAGAGCAAAAAAACAAACCCAGGAAGTTTCCCTCATAATACTAAACAAATACTCACACCCGTGTAATAAAACTAAGTAGTTTTATTTATTTATTTATTTTTAAAAGAGGAAAAAAGCCTTCAAGAGGCAAATGCCATAAAAGAATTTCATTGTCATCCAATACCTAAACACAGTTTTTGCTGAAGCCCCCTCAGATAAACCTTCTTCTGACAGTCAACTTGTTAAATTGCACCCAAATTTGCAAACCAGAGAAATATCTATTTGTATGTATTAATCACTGGGTTGTAACTACTGTTTCATGAGGACTTTTTTCACATGGTTTTAAGTTCCCTTGAAAACCTTATTAAGGGAAACAGCCTACAATAATTAGTGACTTGAATTTTCTAGTTTGTTTTCTTTCTCTCCTGTCTACAAAAGCAACGCTGAAACTACACCTGGAAACCCCAACTCCTGAAAAAAAAACATTTTATGAAGAATACTTTTCTGTAAGAAAAGCTACATAGATTAAAGATTTTTTCAAACATCACTTCCAGTTCCCTCTCAATGCTTCGGTCCCTACCAAGGAAACAGAACAGAACATGAGTGATGCTTGTATATGGCATTAAGCTACAAGTCTCAAAGTTTTCTCATGTTTTGGCAATCTACAACCAGGATGGGAGGCTATGGCTAACTTGGAAATGAAATGGTTAATAAATCTTAAACACTGTTCCTTTTCCAGGCATGTTCAAATAACACAGTAAAAAAAAAAAAAAAAAAAAGCCTCAACTGTAAAGTGAAGTTCTGAACTAATTTTACTTCTCCTACAGCATGCCAGGAAGTGTATTACATGCCATTGGCGAGATACCAAACCTGTGACTCTAGGGGGATGACTGAAGGAATCCTCACAATTCTACATCTTGAAATAAATTCTATGCTAGAAGGAAAAGCACTGTAACACATGCCATCTGGTACCCTTAGCCTTCTTTTTATGAGAAGGGAGAAAAGAGAGAGGCTGCTTCCTCATATACAAACCAAGACACAGTGGGCCAAAACCAATAGCAGCAGAAACAGCAACTCCGCTGATGCTTTTCTCTCCCAGATACATCTCTTTAGAACATGGGCATTTCCAGAAGTCTTAGTATCAGTCTGAGTTCTCAGATTTATGTCAGGAAGCCTATTGTAATAACTGGGAGTGTTATTTGGCCCATTAATTGCAGGAGAATAGCATCTAATTGCATTGTAAATGGAAAGGGTTATGCTGAAGTCACTGTACTGTGTTGAACTCAGCTCTCCGCTGTTGTATTCCTTTAAAAATATAATTTGTAGTGTCTTAAGAAAAACTCAAAACTATGTCAAAAATTGAAAATCAAGTATTTTATTTAACCTTGAAATAAGTAAATAAAAGCCCAACTGAAATCAATACTATACCACATACAGAAAATCCAGATGAGAAGCAATTGCTGCTTCAGGATTACTGAAAGGATTTTTCAGTAATTCTTTGAGAAACACTTACTTTAAGCCGATGAGAAAAATTCAAATACAAGTAAGAATCTTATCCAGATAGGTAAAGAACTGTCTACCGTTCATTCCCACTGCCCCAATAAGCTGTCCTACCTATTCTTTATCCTGCTAGGAGTTGAAGTAGAAATGGCTATGAGCCAGTGTGAGTTAGCCCCAAGGAAATTCCTGCAGAGTAGCAGGAGGCATGTTGGGGACCTGGCTTGAGCATTTCTGCATTCCAGCTCTCTCCAGTGGCTGTAATGACCTAGCGGGGCCATCTGCAGCCACTCTTCAATTTGGGCAACACCCAGGCTGCTGTAGCCTGGGGTATGGACCAAAGTACCTCATTTGGCTGAGGATACAGATACTGAAGTGATATAAAGCTCCCCTCCTTGTATATGAAGTCCTGCACTGATACAGTGATTTATTTGGGTCATTCGTTAAACTGTTGAAGGACTTGGCCCGTATAAGTTAAAGTTAGCATTCAAATCTCCGGACACAAAGAACACCTCATTTTTATACATTTATAATGATAGGAAATCATCAGCACAATAAAAATCAATAATTTATATCATAAGGCCTTGCAATACTATTGTGACAGTTTGTTCCATGATATGGTAGTAAAAGTCATTAAACGAGCAATGTTTATTTATATTATAGAATATAACCATAGCTTGTATCATGGCTGGGGTCTATTTTCCTCTGAGTGCAAATATTTAACTCCAATTCATGTTAACAAGAGGTTACCTAGCATGTACTCTGGCAAGAGAATAAAACCTGAATTTTAACATTAATCTTAAGCAAGCTTTCAACTTGAAAGAATCTTGAGAGTACCTCGTATTAACACTATCTTAATTGCTTCGAAATCTGGATTTTGTGTGAAGCATACGCACAGATAAAAACAACTCATGTTAACTTTAAATTGCACGTTTTAGGATAATGGGAAATAATTGTGTGTCACCTTTCTGTAAACTGCATAACTCATTCTGTGAAGGCACTGTTAGCAGAGATAACGATAAAATCTTTGAAGAATTCTCTCCATTTCTAAGAACATTTTTTCCCCAGCCTTGCTTCGCAGAGGAAGATTGACTCGCAGTATTTTTCATGATAAGAACGGTGGAGGAAATTCCTATTATATTTGAAAAAGAAACAACTTTTTGGCATTCTCTATTTACAATTTGAGGAATCTCTGTGTTCACATACACACTCTCACTGAGGACAGTGAGGTAGCATAGATACACAGTGCAAGTAGAATCTGGCCCTTTTCATTTTGTGAAACTGCTTTGATCATGACTCTCTCAAGACATTATTTTAAACTAGAATGCAATTGACCGCTATTGCACCATATGTTCCTTATGTGTGAGCTCTGTCTTGTTCATTAATTTTTATGCCACTACTGTTGGAATTCAGCCAGTGTAATGTGGAGGCAATTAGCAATGTCAGAGTGTTCATGCCAGCATATAATGAGAGAGAAAAAGAGAGAGAAAGAGAGAAACGGGGAGATTATACTTTCTGCTACAGGCAAGGGTCCTCTTCAGAGGGTTTTCTTTCATTTTTTTAAAAAGTGGTATTTGAAAACTGAAAAATCTAATAAAAACAGACAGGTGACAAGAAATAAAAGTCTTGTTACAGAAGTCAGATTTACTCACTTATAAAAACTCTCCGATAGCTTTTTAGTATGTTCACCTATTTTCAGAGGATAAAATTGAAGACACCCTGTAGCCTGACAGCCTTGCAGTCTAATCTTATAAACACTGCAGGCTGCTTTAGCTCTGTATCAAAATGCTTAATTTTAGCCTACAAAAAGGATGCATGCATATACTAGAATAGAAATATATATTAAATTACAGATGTTCCTATGAGATGGCATTTACTGACCAAATCTGTGGCTTCTTGTTTTTTTAAAAGAACTACTACTGCAAATCTTGCCATCTGAGATCCAAGATATTTGCGATTCTTGATGCTACTTGTGTTCTTTAAATTTTTCAAGATAAAAAGTAGTAAGATATATGCCTGAAGTTCCAAGGAGTACTGGAGACCTCACTAAAGTATCCAATTCTTCCCATTCTAAGCATACACACACAGAGACACCCCTTTCCCTTCCAGTGAGGAAATGGTCCAGTTTCAGAATACGGTTTCTGCCTTATCTCAGGATACAAATGTATCTGACATAAATGCTCCAAAAATTCCACAGTATTAGAAATCTTTTGCCCATAAAACCAAAAGTAGAACTCTACTAGAATTGTATCTCTCACAATATCTTCCTGTTGAACTCCATATTATCCTCCCATGAGACAGAAGATAAACTATATACAGGGAATCCCCTTCATAGTTCAAGACTCAAGAGAATTTTGTTGTTCTTGTGTAAACATCTACATATATGTTTGCAAATTAGGTAACTCAGAAAGACCTGACTAATCAGAAGAATGGCTCAAGTGCAAAATCTAACTCCATATTCTCCTGTGTTTCCTTCTACTTCACATCATAAGTGATTCAGACCCAGGCTTGGGTTTCACAGTCCATTAAGGAGACAGACAACTTTGAAGTTTGCTGGGGACACAATTTTCAGTTCTATAGTGTTTAATGGTTTAATTATCTATTTGCCAGTGAAGTCATTAAGCAACTCTGCACTAGTAATATGGTTATTAAGAGGAACCTCCCACTGCAGTCATTTAAATACCAGTTACAGTAGCATGGTGCTGCTTGTGCTAAGGGTCCTGTGGCTTAGTGGCAGCCTTCCACTTTCCAAAGCTTGTCAAGTATATAAAGGTACTTTGACTAATCCACCTTAATTCCTACTGAATATTTATCCTCCTTGCAAAAAATCATAGGATCTGGCCAGCTTCATAGTGTACAACTGTCTTTAAAGAATCCCACTCCGTGGTCAGCAAAGGCACCGCTACACTGAATTAACACACATGAAGAGCCTGATCCAAAGTCCACTGAGGTCCAAGTCGCGGCTGACTGGGCTGAGAAGAAATATATGCAGTTTGGCAGTATGGCCTGCCTAGGATCCAGCTATTGCCATTTGTTCAAACTTCACAAGCAATAGAATCCAGTCAGAGTTTTTAATAAGTTTCTAAAGCAGCTCAGAGAAGTGTCAAAAACTTTCTAAATTGGAAGAGTTTTAGTGAAACTTGGTCAAATCCAAATATTTTGGTAGCATGACATTAGAGTTTCGTTGAAAAGTTGGAATTAATCACTTAATTTGAATTAAAGGATGAAGTACATTGTTTTGAAAGTACACTTCTTTTGTCTAATTCATTTGGACTTTTATATTTAATAGAGAAATAAATGTGGAAGAAAGCTGGGAACTTCCAAAAGGACAGGTTTCTGTAGCTTAGCAGCTTCCACATGCCCGTTTGTGTCTTTTTCAGTGGATGCAGTAAGAGACCTGCATGGCTATTTAAACTAAGAGCAAGCCCCACCTTTTATATCAGAGACAAACAAAATCATACCTAGTCACTACAGAACATCTACTTCTACTAGTAAGGGGACAAATCATGCGTTGTCCTAAGTCCAATAAATTATCAGAGCAACACAGTTTAACTGATAGGAGTGAGCAAAGCATTGACATTTGAAAGGCATGTGCTTCACTTTCATGGTTTTTTTGCCATAATAATACAGGGGAGTTTCACTTTAATTGCACATTAAGAACAGAAAAGAAAGGAGAAGGCTTAGAGAGCAGTCATGAGGTGATTGGATTAAGAAACAAAACCTGGCACTACTGAGAGCAGGGTAATTCTTCAGTCAAATGTTATTGGAACAATTAATATAGTCTCTCCACTGCAAACTAATCCAGTGATTTCAGATTCCTCTATTCGTGATGTTTGGGCTTTTTTTTGTTGGTTTTTTTTTTTTTCCTGTTGCTCTTTTGTTTGTTTGTTTGGGGTTTTTTGTTTGTTTGGTAGGCTTTTGGGTTTTTGTTTGGTTTTGAATTTATTTTTTTTTAAAGTTGCCATATTTGCATGCAGTACGTGAGACCAATCTAGAAAAAAATCTAGTCTAGCTTTAGCAAAATCTCACATTAGTAGCTAGATTTTGTCCATAGATCATATTAGCAAACGGTGTCTCGCAGACGTTCGCATCGCAGTTTCAATAGCCTGTCCTCCACCTCTTCTGTTCACCCAGGAAGAGCGACAGAGAACGCTGCTCCCTGAGCCTGTGCAGTCATCTGCCCTGTGGCTCTCCTCTGCCGGCACTCACTTCCGAGGCCCTCCTCCCCGCGAAGCGCCTAATGTGCTCAGACACCCGGGACACAGGGAGAGGCTGTGCATTCGGCATGAGGCATGACAGAAATGCCAACTACAATCACAAACTTGCCCCAACCAATTCTGCTTCCGATATAAATTGTGCGTCAGACACGGAGTTGGCAGGAAGCAGTTTCACGGGCAAACGGCAACGAGGGCAGCAGAATTTTATTTCTGAAGCAGTCCTCCTGCCCTTGTCCAGAGCGCTCTCCAAGGCCAAAGCATTCACACAGTATGAAAGACAAACTCAAACTTTTCTGCCTCAAAATCTAAGGAATGTGCTGCATGCTGCAAAACTGCAAGCGAGCAGAAACAGTGCAAGAAGTCTTAGTCTCTATGAAGACCTAGACACAGATAGTGCTTGGTTGCTGAAAAGATACCCCCTAACACAGAATGTGTCAGCCTCCCAAGCGACATGACATGCATACAGTGTGACCCTGTCACCTACTCAGGACAGCACAAGTCTCCACTAGCTTAAACTCAAGGGTATTTGATACTTACCTGTAGATTCCTTTCTTGGCTCTAGATCTGGCCCTAAGGGTTGCTCTCTCCTTGAGAGCCCCAGCCAACACACACCCAGAAGACACCCTGCGTCGGTTCACATAGGCTGGCTGAACTCTGGTAACTTCTTCCCACTGCAGGATTTTGTCTCGGGCTCCCAGCAGCACTGGACACTAGCAATAGCACATCAAGCAGCGTAGGTATGTTCCCAGAGCTACTGCCTAGGTATCACTGCTACAGAGGCTACTGCACCTTTCAAGTCTATACCCTGCCCCCATTTTCAACCTTCCCTCCCTCAAAGTGAAGACCAGAAGGATGCTCAAGTCAAAATACGAGCTGAAATTCTGAGGTAATCAATCAATTTCAAAAGATGTCCAAGACACAAACTGATGGAGTTACGCCTTAATGTGATCCACAGCAGCTGCTGGCAGAAGAAAAGGAATCCTGGCTCCAGAGGTCAGCCTTTTGCCCACAGTTTTCAGAGGAAGGAACTGTGATATTTACCTGCTATGCTAGTTCCGAAATGGATCTGCCACGCACTTTCGAGCACAGCACCTAAAATTTCCGTACCTTCCTTTTCTCGCATACAAGATAAACAACATTATCTGTCAGCTGGCCCAATGATCAGGCTGAATTTATTTTTTGTGTAGGACTTTGGGATAAGGTGCTGTATATATGTGAAAACTATTATTACTCCATTCTTCTAATAACTCCAGAACATCCCACAGAGTCCGACAGCAAATCTCTCCCACTGAACACAAAAACAGTTCTACAAAAAGTGAAAATTAAAATAATAAATAAATAAAATACTGAACATTCAGGAGAATTAAATAAGAGACTGGCTTGTAGTTTTCATGTGCAGTCATCTGAGTCAGCTCTCCAAGGAGTGCCAAAGGCTAAATTCATCCCTGAGCTATGCTGGCTTCTGCCAATGTAAACCAGGACACGCGGCCTCTGCCAGCAAAGCAGGGAGAGGCCGCAGCAGTGGAAAGCACCCACAGCCTTCCTCTTTGTTGGGGGTCTAAATGCAGCAGCAGCACAAAGAGAGAACAGCCTGGCCAGGGCAGGTTCATAGCTACGGCAACCCAAAGTGTCATGGTATAAGCATCTTTTACCATGGGCTCTAGTACAGATATTCAAGCAGCTTTTAAAGGACTCTGACAGAGCCCACAGCCAGGAGGCATAACGATGACCGAACCTCTTAGCAAACCAAGGCAGGGTGACCTTGTGCCAGTGACACCGGCACAAAGAGAAGTAAATCCACCTCTAGGGGTTTTGTCCATCTTCAGATTTTTCTGTTCAGTTTGCATCACTGTCCAAGTTTGCCAGCCTGTGTTGCATAACACAACTTAATGTACAGTCAGATTGAGCCCGTGATTTAACTGGGAAACAGCTGCGTGACTCAGATGTTTTAAGGGGAGGGCAGAATACTGTGTACAGAAAACTGTCCTCATTCCACCATGAACAAAGAGTGGCAAAAACACAGGTACCTCCACTGTGCCAGCTATATTGCTGCAGCGTACCAGTCCTCACTTGGCAAGATATAAAAAAGGAGATTAGCAAGTATAATAGCATTTTACTGTGCTCTTTAGAGTGAAAAATCATTTGTATGTTACCATTACTGATGGTCCAAAACCACAATGCTGAATCTAAACAGGGAATCCAGATCTGAACCTTCATCCAAACCCCACCCTCTGGGTTCAGTTCTTTGTTAGATCCAAGACTGGAAGGTACCTATTTTCCCTCTTCTGGGAGGCTGGCGTTTTGTGAAGCCTCATCAAATTCATACACTTCATAGCTGAAAATCTTGGGAGGAGAATCTCAATTTTGACTGCCACAAACCAGACCTGACAACCTAACTGGCAACCCCCAAACTAAGTCTTAACCAGAAGCAAGCACCGCTGCCCAGTCTCTCCCACGGTGGAGCTCTGCCAGCAGAAGAGGCCAGCAGCCGCCCAGGTATAGCTCCATTACATTACGAGGACGGCTCCAAGTTTAATCCAGAGGAACACGCAAAGATTTGGCTTTATGTAAAGGCTAAGCTGTGACTGAGTGTCTCATCTCGGTCCCCATTGGAGCGGAGCCCAAAACCACCACACGCTTTGGCACTGTTTGTTGTACTTGGCAATCTTTGCTCAAGCTAGGTGGGTGCATTGGCAGGACTTGTGAGGAACCCCTCCTCTTTAATTGGTGGGAATGTACCTGTAAGGCTGAGCTGTGTTTGGTAAGGCTAAGTGTTCCCGCAAGGGAAAACGACTCGAGACAATGCAGTTGGTGTTTAGAGTAACAAGACAGAGGATGACTGAGGCAGCCTTTCATGTTACCTGGAGGGCCCTGTTAAGCTCTCTTGCTGCTTTCTGTTTCACCATGAAACTGTGTCCCTTGCTTTAGTTAGAGGGAAAGCTGATGAAAAAGTGAGACAGCCCAAAAGAGGTTTTTTCCAGTAATTGAGAGAAAACTAGACCATATCTAGCTCCAGTCACTATTCAGTTCATGTCAGAGGTTAGAAAACAACTCAAATACAACTTTTGCCATGAATTTTCAAAGGCAAAGAAATTAAAAGCTACAACTGCTGCTCTTTTAATTTATTAAAATAATTTTCTTACGGACAGGAAGATTACATGAAAATTAAACTTTGTTTTACTTACAGGCTGCCCAGGTTTGGGTTTTTTTTAATTTGTATGTGACAAGAGTTGGTGATGATCATACATTTCCTAAAGCTAAGTATACATTTCATGCACTGACTTGAGAGCTATTAATTCTACAAGCACAGAATATAAGGGGTTTAAGCTGTGTTGTGATTTTAACATTAGTAGGAGTGTTTCCTCCAAGCTCCATGCCTTTGCATTAGATAACAGAAGGCTGTATATCACTTCCCGCACAAAATTAAAGACGTTCAGAGGTATGTGACCTCTACGGTCTGAGCTAATGGAGTCTTATATACTTCAAGACTGAAATTATTACAAACAGATAGCTGAAATATCATATCTCATATACTATTCAGTAGAGGGCAGTGGTAGATAAAAGCCATGCACACCTATTAACCTATTCGAAGTCCCGTCTCCAAACTGGTTGGCTGTCATGAATCTAATGGCAGCAAACACACCGGACAGACAGAAACAAGAATGATGGATTCAGTGCTTTTGGTTATGTTCCTCTGCTCGCTCTCTCCCATCTCCCCTCCTACCCTCACCCCTTTTTGTTTTTCTACAACGGATGATATGATCAAGGCCCAATGCCTTCTACAAGGTGTTCCCCCCGCAAAGCCAGCAGGAAATAAAAATGCTCAGAACCTTGGGGGATCAAGTTCTTAATGGCTCTAAATGAGAGTAAAGTAAACACACACACATGTGCATGCATGCACACACACACCCAGCACCTATTTGTCAGGCCTTTTTACCAGGCAAGAACACAACCTGGAAAGAGACTGTTGCCTAGTGGCAAGGACACACAGAGGTAAGGGGGGGTGTGTGTGTGTGTGTAAGTTTTAGTGCAGTCCTTGCACTCAGCAAATTAAATTAATCAATTGATTATACAGCATTATGGTTACAATTAACTATAAGGGCTGAAAAATACAGCAAGAATGTTACATTTTGCTACATTATGTCACAATTACACAGGCAGTGTCACTTCACAAACACCAATTTCTCAATCTGTGCAACTGTGGGAAAATATAGATACACAGGTTAAGGGTTGGACTCGATGATCTTAAAGGTCTTTCCAACCTAAATGACTACAGAAGTAGTGAGCTGTGTTAGGGTATGTAGTGTTGTACATTTAAATACATTAATATATATGAACAACTGTACATATTCTAACTTTTCCTGATCTGAAATATCTTATCTTGGCAATCTTAAAGCATAGAAGAGAAGAAGGGAAATGCTACTGAACAGTGGAGAAATTCCAGGTGGGAGCGGAAGACCAAAGAAATGGGGGGCAGGTCAGGAATACTGGAAACAGGAATTCTGAAACAACTCTTACTGTTTTTCAGGGAAAAAAACCCCAAACTTGCAACTCCACTTCTTTTATTACAGGTCAGGGATAATTCTGCCGAAATGGAGTACATCTTTATGCCTTACTACAATTATCTTCAAAGAGAATTATTAATTGAATGTAAGAATGGTGCCTGTGTATTTTTAGACACTCATACAAGATCCTAAATTGTGAATGGCAAGAAATACTGATTCATTAAAAAAATAAATCCCCTGCACCTTAATTGGTGGGGGGGCAGGGGGAAAGGCAATGACTACTACTACACAGTTTGCCATAAAGGTAAATTACTGCAACATTTCTAAAGATCAGACCGTTTTCTGCCTGGCTGCAGAATGGACAAGACATGCAAGCGGCACACCGGTCTGACTGACGAGTACTGTCCTGTCGGGCTCTGCCTCAGCACGCCTACACCTGCGTCCCCTCCTTGGTTCTGTAGGCTTCAAATTCAGTTTGCTCCACAGCCTTTCCAGAGACCTGTCTGCAACTGTCAGTTGCTGAATGACACTTCCTATCAGCAGTCACTTAATGAAAGAGGCTTTCCAAGAGAAGGATCAAATGTTAGTCTACTTTGCCCTTCTCCTTCTCTTCTGGAAAAACATGCAGGTCCAAATCAGAAAAGCTATTGAGCTGCCATCTCACAGGATTCCACCGCAGCGCTTTAAACATGGCTCAGTTTCATCACCAGGCTGTTAGCTCTTCAGCTGGAATGGATTCACTGGGGGAAGTGCGATAGCCTTTCCTCCCACCCCACAGCACCACTGACAGCAATGCTTGTGTCTTGGGTCACGTGGAGAAGTCTGCCAGCCCACATCCAGATGATGGCTACAGCTAGCCTTACTCTCTGGAGCCCCATCCTACTGCCTTTACCAATAGATTTCTTGAATCAGGAAATACAGCTGGAAAAGATCCCAAGTGTGTAATGACTTTTTAAAAAAACGCAGATTATGCTTCACTAACTTAACAGTGAAATACGGCTTTATTCTGCTCTCATTTAAAAGTATTCAACATTTTGAGCTAAATTTAGCTGAAGAACCTCATTTGTACTGAGGAACAAACCCCATATTTACTGTGCTAAATGATGCTATTCCGCTTACATATGTGTTTGTATGTGAGTAATAACATCATTCACATGCAATTGCCTTTGTGTCCAATATACTTTAAAAGAAAAAAAAATAATCACCAAATTAACAAATGCACGTTGGTAGAATCTACTGAATCATATGCTAAATTAAGGTACCTTATAATAGCAGTAAAGAGATAAAAAAAGCATGAAAACAAAGCTGAACAGGTAGAATTCAACATTTGGTTGTCAGTAAGATATAACTGTCCTCTTCACCAGAGCACCAAAGAAGTTTCTTGTTAGCAGTTTGGCAACATTTGAAGTATTATTTCCTGATGAAGTTGATAGCTGGTATTCATTGCAATCACTTGAGGATATCTTAGTATCCTGTGCAATTTTAACTCCTCCGTAAAATATCTGGAAGGAAGCCTTGCAGGCTATCTAACATTGACTCAGCTACTCGGTGACCAGCTGCTTTGCTGTGGTAGCAGTAAACTGCAAAGTCCTGTACTTACAGAACACTAAACACCAAACCTTTGTAAGTACAGAAACAATACACTCAGCAACTATTTATTTGCTGCCTTGTCTCTCTGGGAAAAGCCCTGCAACTTTCTCATAGCCTGCCTAACAAAAGCCCTGCATGGATTTCCTCCTACAGGATACATGGGAACTTACTGCTTTCTCAGAAAGAGCCGTAGCTTGTCATCTTTGCCCAGATTCATACATCCAGCCATCGGGCTGAGGCTTGGCAGTGGTCAGTATGCAAAATGCTCCCACACACAACTAACCTCAGAGAGAAAATTCATAGAGAATCCACCCCCGTGTAGACTGCAGAGGCAAAGCGCAGCTGTCTGCAGCTATCCGAATGTCTCAGGCTTGGTCATCTTGATCTTTTTAATGACCCCGCGTATCAGTAGAATACAGGCATCTGTTCAAAAGAACCTAGCAGCTCCTGACAGAGCACAGCACACATCAAAGCAGACTGGGTCAGATTCTGCCCTCACAGGCTACATTAATTCAGAATAACTGAGACGAAATCAACAGAATTATCCTTCATTAACACTACAGTAACCAAGAGCTAAATTTGCACTGTTTGCTTTTCACTGCAACTGATGCAGATGTGCTTCTTTTTGTACTTCAAATTATCGATACGCTTTATGATTGGACTATTTTTCATTTTCCTTTGGCAAAATCAAGAGTAGATTCTAAAGAAGGCAAGCAACTGACTATATTTCTATCAGAACATTTTGTCACTGGTGTTAACGAAATGCCAGCAAACGCAACAAGACCTGCAACACGTCCCAGGGTGCAAAGAGTTAATCTCCTTTCTTGCAGATCATCTATGTCAGTCCAGATGCTTGGTTGGGAGGAAATATAACCCAAGTGCCTCGACTAGTGCAGCAGAGTAGAGAACAAAAATATTTTTATGTACTGTGCTTATAAAATATTCTATTTGCTGTGCAGTACCAGTTATGTTTAGAACCTTCCTTCAAGGATTTTCTTTTCATATTGAGAAAAATAGATCCATACACTCCTTGTTAAAAAACACCCCTGCCTAAATGTCTAACCTCCTCTGTGAAAACTGATCCTTTGCAGTTGGTCTGCAACTTTATTGTGCCTTCAAACGTATACGTTAAAATAAAACCAAGACAATGGAAATCACAGTGAAGTGCCACTTAAAGTCAACGTAAAGTTTCTAATCCTTTGCAGTCCATTCTTCCATTATGCTGATGACAAGTTAATTTGGGTGATAAAATGGAAACAAAAAGCAAAGAAAGAATCCTGTTTTACAGAATATTATTCAAACAACAATAGCTTCCTTCGCATAACACTTATTTCATTCCATCATTACTATTATTATTACTACTATCTTAAGCTATGACAGATTGTGAAGGGTCAAAGATAATTTTTATCAATCAGCCTCCCTTTGTCTTTGGCAGGTTTAATCATGTCACTTGGAATGTAGCATGAGGGGCCTGATGAAATTGGAAAAGCATGTGAAGATAAAAATCACTCTCAGATGAATTCAGACACTTCCTGCCACTCTGCAGATGCCACAGTGCTGCAAGCCACCCTCCCAGGAGAGATGATTCACCTGGAAGGAGGGCCAGGCTCTGCCAGATGTGTAGGAGGCTGCCTGAGACCCACATGCTAACACTGTCTCAATTGTATGAAGCATATGCTTTCAGTCAAGGGTGAAAAATGCAGGCACCAGCACATGCCAAAAGTCTTTCAAGCATGGCCCACCAGTCAGCCTGAAGCTTAATGCACTGATCCATCGAGTCAGCAGATGTGTGTCACCACAGTACAAGTTGAAGCTGGTTAAAGCTATAAAAGAGTGAAGTGACCTAATCCAGACATTCAAATCTCACAAAGAAAACCATATTGTTGTCACTTTTGGGGGGCTTAATGTGGGACTTTAAGCACAAACACTGAAAGCCTTCTTGGAGTAAAAAGATATGTTGCTGCGAAAGCATAAATCCCAACCCTGAGCTACACTTGTACTGATTTCAAGTTGATCTGATAAAAGCATAGCATGGCTTTCCTTTTTAGTACTGCACATACAAAAAAGAACATCTGCAGTATTTTATTGCTAGAGCCATAAATGTTCCTTATCCACTTGGTTTGAGGCAGCAGTCCAAAAATACCTGGACAGAAAGTTTATTTGCAGAGTACCACTACGTACTTGGTAGAGCCAGTGAGTTGTACAACATATTCTTTCACCCCTGGCAGAGTGCTGCTGGTGTCAGCTAAGAGTCCGGCAGCAGAAGCTGGCTCCGTAATGCCTGGGAACTCCTCCCACCTTTCCATTTAATAATCATTTAGTGAGTACAGTATTTCCCGACACACTCAAAGTCAAAGCACACTTTACAATGAAAATATTCACCTTGTTCACATGCAGAACGATTTGTTTAAAGAAACCAGATCTCCTAAGCACTCAAGGATCAAGCCAACACTGTGTGCAAGCCCACTTCACTGTCAACAGCAGTTGTTTCAAATAGCTTGTTCAGAGGTAGGCGATAAGATGTAGTTCTCACTGGGCAAACACAATTAGGCAGATGTAAAGATTTTTCTTGAAGTCTTTTCTGTCTATCACCTGGAATCCAGTTCACAGAGCTTTCTTAAGTATTCCTGTCTGTAATAGCCTGGTCTCTGGAAGAATACTGATGTTTCACAATGACCTCATTGTGCTTTGACATAGCTCTCCCGAGTTGTGGCCTGTGGCAAACGCACACCTGTTCCATTTATGCCCAAGAGGCCAAAAAAAAAAAACCAACTTCAAATAATACTCAAGTTCAAACAACAAGCAGGGCTCTTCTGCCTTAGGAAAAGTCCACCCTGCAACCCACTTTGCAAAAAATGAAACCTGGTCATTTAGAGGTTAACTCTTTCAATAACCACCATAGGTCAGATCTAAGAAAACCGGTGCCAGCTCAAGGAGGGAAACACCCACTGTGTATCTGAAGGTTTTTTCCCCTCCATTCATTTCTCAATTCATATGCATTGAATATTACCAGTGCTTAATAACTGAGGCTTTCTGTAGCCTAAAATCAGGACTAAGCTGGTAACTGTACTAAGAGTCATATATACGTATCATGAAAAGAAGATCACAAGACAGAAATCTATACAAGCTGAGTACAGGATGAGAGGCAACAGAGACACACGACACAGATGGTACTGCCAGAAACACAAGTAAAAAAAGTGTGTATGCATGTACACACACACACACACACACGTCTCCTGTGTTACTACTAGCCAGAAAATGAAGTACGTTTTAAATATTGTTGATAAAAATTTTTTTTTAATTAATTTGGTTGCTTTTGGGGTTTTGTGGTGGGTTTTGGTTTGGGCTTTTTTTGTGGTGTGTTTTTTGGGGTTTTTTTGGTTTTTTTTTTTAGCTGTCTCCTGATTTTCCACTGCCCTGCTTACCTGCAATTTACAGTGGGCCAAAAAAGATTTCTGGCAACTATACTTCGCATCATCCTCAGTCTCCATTAGCAAATATGCCCTTTCACCCCAATTGGACCTATCTGCCATTTCTACAGCTTCAGAGGCTTTTCTTCCTCCACCAAAGAACATTTGGGGGTGGTTTCAGGTCAAGCTCTTTGATTCTGGCAGTGGAGCACTAGTAACTGGAAAAAAATAAGATAGAACAATTAAGAGGTTTCAATAGAAAACAAGACAAAAGTAGAGCCTCTGTTTTTCACAACTCCTTCTCTCTTCCATCTTTTGTTAAAGAATTGCTGAATGCTACCTTCCCTACCTAAAGGGCTTTTGTTTCTCAGAAGGGTAAAGGATATGCTATGGTTCCTATGGAAGAGTAACCGGAGGCTAGTAGAGGAATGGAAGAGTCCTCAAGACATCTCCTGTGGTGCTTGAAGGCTTTGTCTTTGACTGTCGTGACAGTACTGGATTCACGAGGAGCCAAAATAACAGTATCAAAGCTTGTGCAAGATACCAAAAGTGTAAAGAGAGATGGGAAGGAAAAGATAACCGTGAAACAAGACAACACAAAACCCCAGCAGATATCAAGTTGAGTTTTCTTATAGTACAAGATAAAACATGGCTTTACACTATCTAAATGCCATTGAAACCTCAGATGATCGCATTTATTTCCATGGTTTTATATATGCTGCCTCAATATTAGCTACAGTAAAATTCAATTATTCTTCATTCACAAGATATTAATCAATTTTCTGCACTATGTGCTGTAGAATCATTCATTGCTCATTTCTTTTTTGGGACTAGTATGCAGAGAATAAATTAAGAGTCTTCAGGCTTACCACTTTTTTCTCCCCCAAGTGTGTGGAAACTAGCGAACACAACAGCAGTACTGCTGTGGCACTGCTATCGGTTTGTGCTCCTGAAGAGTTCAAGGAAATAAGAAACTGGGCTGTACAACAAATATGCATTAAGTGATTGAGATATGTTTATGCTATTTTGCAAAAATAAAATGTTATTAAAGAGTTAAGCCACCGTATGTGTGGGCGAAATGCTTTCTGTAATTGCTATCTATATACAGATCTTGAGAGTGATGTTGATCTTCTGAAATGAAGGGTGCAGACGCAAGTCTTTTTAAACCAATAAAAATACCAACATTTAAGTGGGTTTTTTGCCATAGATCCTTTGTATGCAAATCACTCAGGTCAGATAGTAAATTAAAGACTTGTCTTGGACAAAACATTGTCATTTGAACTTAGGAAAATATATGACTGCCAATAGAAATCCAATCTGTATTCGACAAAGTGCTCCACTTTCCCATTACAGTCTCATTATATGAATTATATTGGGAATTTATCCATAATAATCTTAAAATAATAATCATAGCTGTCCTTCACCTGCTTCTTTTGAGCAAGCCACTCTGTAGCACTATGTATGTTATGTCCACCACAAAAGTCCTCTGGCTTTGTGTTGAGAAAAATCTCTCCATCTACCAGGAAAAAACAACCATCACCACAAAAAAACAACCCAGCTTCTAAAACTTGGCCCCCTTGAGTCCCAGTGAAAACATTTCTTGTGTGTACACAAGGTCAGAAGTATTTCAGATGGCTCTGAAATATCCTAATTAAATATTTTTAAGGGCCTGCTCTAGTTATGGGTATCAAGCAGTATTTCTACCTTAGAATGGAAGAGGTTAGAGACTGAAAACTAGACCTGACTGCTGCCAGTGTTGGAACCTCTTTTATTGCTCCGTTTCCCAGAGCTTTCCTTCTGTAAACCCTTATTCAATACACCTTCAGCGTAACTCATACATGCCTTATATTCAATGCAACCACACATTTTCCTTTTTTTGAGCTTGATCTCGCAAAACTTCATCCATTGGTACCCTTGTCTCACAAAAGGTGTAGCATGGACGTCTGTACTCAAACAGGAAAACTACTTCTGAAGATGGAATTACAGCCTGAGTGCCAAACAAACAGTTGGTGGCCTTACCTAGCCTGCAAAATGTCTCCTGGCCTACGGACTGCCCATAGATGTTGGCTCGTGTCAAATCTGCACAGCAGTGCATGGGGCAGAGTGCTGACTCACACCGTAAGACTTCATGAAGCTCTGCAGACCTGTCTGGAGGTACCAGTTCAAGCCTGGAAGCAGTACAATCACATTTGCATTCAGTCTTCTTGGTAAGGGTTTGAGCTTGGAAGAAACACTATGCAAGGGTAGCTATGCCACTTCCCCAAAGCAAATCAGCCCCAGATTGGTTCAGACAGTGTCAAATACCAAGAAGCACTATACTGATAGTCAAATTTAGATTTTACTGGTACATAACTCTGCAGAACTTAGTACATTTGCTGTAAGCGGCCCTTCTACATGGCAAAATATGAACTAGATTTGGCATCTTTGCATTATAGACTGGTGCCTGTAGTTTGCAATTCCACGGTTTTCTTTGAAGTCTCAGCTTTTTTTTTTTTTTTTTCCTTGCAGTGATTTGACAATGGTCATGATTCAGGGCATTCAACATGCTTAGATCCAACTGGTTTTTTCTTTACCATTTGGAACTGAAGGAAAACAGCAAGGAGTTTTTCTAACCCTTTATGCCACATTACTGAACCAGTTAGATTTTACAGCTCTTGAACTCTTCAGAGGTCACAAACTAATTCCTGCTTCTTCCCTGCACTCCAAGAGGAGGGTTACAATCAGATATAAGTAAGTCTCATTTTTCATCCCACCAGAACTATGAAAGTAGACACAAGATGGAGCAATACTTGTGCTCCCTAGGCATGCCAGACAGTATTCAAACAACACTCAGCAGAACCACCCTGAGGTGTATTTGCTCCATATTGTTCTCAGCACCAGACAGGCCCCCAAATTAACTGTGATACATTATTTCATTGAGTTTGAATACGAGGTCAGTGGGAGCTGACAGGATCAGCCTTCCTAAAGTTCTGGAAGAAAGTATTTCCTTTTCTTTTATTAGTCTTATCTATCCTACCTGTAGACATAATGTTTGTTACAGGTTCAATTGATTAATTAGAATATTTCTCTTAAAATCCACATTAATTCACTTATTTTACTAATTTTCCAAACACTGTACTTGTTACTCTTTTTGTGTACGAATCCTTAGCCACACTCAATGATCTAGTTGTGCTGTTTGGAGTTTTCTAACAATAATTCACTCCCAAAAGGGCACCCCCAAGGGTGATTGATGACAACTCGATTTGCGTATCACTAGTCTAGTGCAGACTATTGGATTCTTTCATTCCAAACAGTCACAATTGCAAAGAAGATGGGCATGCTGCATATTTTAGAAAGGACCATTTATGGCACAGGACATACATTACATTCATTGCCATGAATGAAGCTGTGACTTCACTGGGTTATTTTTGGGGAACTTTCTACACTTTTGAACACAAGGTGTGCAGTTAGCCCTAATGTGTAATCTAGTGTTTCTAATAAATTATTTGCATCCTTATACATACACTGCTCATACAGAATGTTACAAAATCGGAGTATGCACAATAAAAAACCTATGCTGCTACCTTTGGGTTACTCATGGGAGCAGAACAGTTACTTAGAAATGCTCTTGTAACTAGAAATAATACGTGGAAGGAGACAATCCAGGGAGCAGTTAAGGGTTTTGGGGTTTTTACAGAGGTCTTGGGGATCAGTGTTTCAGTTTAAGACTTCCTCCACTTAAGCCTTTGCAGTGTCCTTCACGATCCAACTGCAAACTGAGTCCTCACAGCTATGCTGGTCCCGGAGCCAGACAAGCTATCCCAGCTTCAATAGAAAGTCACTTTTTCCACATATACTATTATAGGTACAAATTTTAAAGTCAAAGTATTATTAGAGAGATGCCAGAATTGACTTCATTCCCTGCTGAATGTTGACCCTCCAGGTACATTCAGCAACTGCTGTAACTAAATGCAACTGGCCGTAGTTGGCATGCCCCGATACTACATTTGTTCAAACAGATATTCCACCTAGACTGATGCCAGAACACACGCATGTTCCAACAGTGAAGGCTGCGAAACATCAGGTTGTGACAGCTGGCTTTAAAATGAAAACTGTCCAATGAAATATATGAAAACATAAACAAGAGGACTCTTGTTAGCTCAGGGGATTCAGTCATTTTCTCAGTGCTAGCTTTAACTGTTCTGTGTTTATCAAATTTATACCTTTAATGCATACATAGTTCCACCTACTTATAAAGTGAACTACAGAGTACAAATTGAAAAGTACCTTCTGTGCAGAGAAATAAAAGATAACATATCTCAGCTTCCTCATTACTTTAATCACTATAGCTTGCACACAGCAAGTAAAGAGGTCATCAAAATGCTATGGCAGTGCTCCATGTTCACAAATCCAGAATCAGGAGATTCAAGGTCACATTGTTTGCTGTATTTCTGCTTTTCTCACCAATAACCCCTTGCAGAAACTAGAGAAGAGTACAAGACATACAGTCAATCTACAGTTTTCTAGCTACAAGACAGTAAGGAATTTCATGAAGAGCTGCAATTTCTAGAAACAGTTCACCTGCAAACAACTGAGAGTGCAACTGCTCATCTGATGCA
Organism: Psophia crepitans; assembly: GCA_013399095.1. NCBI lineage: Eukaryota > Metazoa > Chordata > Aves > Gruiformes > Psophiidae > Psophia > Psophia crepitans. The sequence goes on along the minus strand of VWZZ01004901.1, from coordinate 847,955 downwards.
GAAGGACCCAGAAGTCCAGTTGCTTTCATCCTAGACATCTATTTACTAACCAGAAAAAGGCAGGTAGCTTGAAAGCTCCTGCCAATGAATGGATCATGACTGCAGTTAGGAAACCCATGACACTCCTACAGGCCTCTTCAGGGAAAAGAGCTCAGAGTTAGGTCTCCAGTTTTCCAAAGCGCTCTCATCTCAGTCTGTGACATGAACCAGGTCTTTCAAGGGAATATCTACACACTGTTTCTTCATTTTGCCATATCTTCCCTGCCATTTAATAATTCAGTATCACTTTGAAAGCAAGGCTCTAATTTCTATTAGATGCCACAATTACCTTTACGTTTTCGTCTCTAACTTAATCCTTTCCGTGTACCCTCTATACCACCTAGCGCTACAAAAAAATCCCCAAACAAGCTCTGCCCCCAGGGTGTAAGAGACCAAAGGAAAAAAGCCCCACCATATATCCTTACCTCTTAGAATGAATAATTATTGCAAAAGGACACTCTTAGGCTTATGAAGAGCAGTACTTTCAAAGGATAAAATTACATAAATTACAGTCTTTTCATGATTATTTTTGTCTAAAGGTGGAGCTCCTCTAGGAAGGAGTTTGATTATTAAAAGGTAGAATTGAGACAACTCTGCATAATTATTTTTTCTGTGCTATAAGCCCCTTTAGTACTAATTTTTCCAGTCATGAAACATCTATTTGATCTTTTTTTTTAATGTGACATGCAAGAGTGCTTTTTCTTGCCTTACAGCATCATTCTAAATGAACCACCGAGCACTATTTGATTCTTCACCTTAAACAAGAATCATACACATCTCAGACTTCTTCAACCCACAAAAACACTCATTACACAGTATCCTGCTAAACATGATTCAGAGAAACAGATAAAAGTCATTAATTCCCATCTGTCCCCTTCCAGTTACCCTTAGTTCCCTGCTGTCATTTCCTCCACTCACATTCTGAAAACACAAATATCTACGTTTGAGGGTTATTATATACTGTTTTGGTAAATAAAGAGGGAATATTGAGGGAATACTTCACCAGGACTCTAAAAGGAAAACCTATAGCTTATGAGCTTTAGTAAGGGTAGGTCACATAACTATCAGTTTGAAGCATGTAAATAGTTTAGATTTTTGGAAGGAAACAAAACCACTATGTCCTAGCTAACAATTTATTGAATGCATTGATCTGAAATGATGATCTTTTATTAAATGTTAACATTTACTTCTAATAAATATTTTTTAGCTTGCAAGTTCTGTTCTGTATATGCAGTCAGACAGGTATTATACCTATGACCTGCAAATACAATAGTCTACTGGAAAAGTTGGAAGCTATGGTTATAAAAGAACGCCACCTCAGAGAAAAATGCAGTTGCAACTGTGAATGTGTTAAGGGTATGAATAGGGCAAATGGCCAGGTTTACTTATCCACTTAATAGACTTGGGGGCAAATGTTATCTGTTTGGCCTGCGTCTACAACAGCTGCTACTTTCAGAGGCAAAGCAAACTCCTCTGAAGCTGCTCTACCAGGGACTCAGGCAGGCCGGGGCTAAGCTGCTGTTCCCTCTGGGGTCCTAAAGACACAAGGGAAGGCAAATGGCAGGGGATGGATGCAGTATCCCCCCCACTGAGTAACCCAGGGCCACAGAAAGCCCTGCATGATGCTCCCAGGTGGTCAAAGAGCTGTCTACAGAGCTACCCTTTACATCTGCAAAAGATACAGTTCATGTCCATAAAGCCTTCTCTAAAATCAAGTGTGGGACACACCACCTCCAAGTTCTTGAGTTAGATGAATATACAGCTTTCATTACAATGGAGATACCTGGGCTTCAAAACTGAGTGCTTTGACAGAAGACCTTTACTAGAAGTAATAAGATGGACTTGACATAGATTTTATGCTGCTACTATACAATGCATTCATTAAACAGTACACTTATAAAACCTAGTGAAGGAATTATTTTTCTGACTTTGAAGCAATACCAGTTACACTGCAAAGACGCACACTGAAGTAAATGTTAGGGGTCTATTCCTAGAGATTGTATTCTTCCTTTTATACAATGTTTGTCAATATATATTTTAAAGTAACCAATAGATTATATTTATATAAATATTTGAAATTAAATCAGACATCAATACAGTTCTTACTTGTTATGCTTTGAACTGCACAACCGTGGCATGCTTTTGTCATTGTTACAGTAGAGCAAGTCTGGTATTTCAGATCAAACACAGTATGTAGTCCAGATGTGTTAGCTGTCACTCTGTGAGTAAACATTTCTGATGGACAGTGTGTTAACAACAGATTATTACTCATGATGTTGCATGATGGTTACAAAAAGTTAACCTGAGTGTCAGAGATAACACCAGTGAGAACTGCTGGTGGAAGTGATGCAGACTGGTATGTTTACAGTGATTTCTGTCGTGTGCCTCCCCCATTCACTCTACAAGGGAGAATCAAATACGATTTGAACAACCGCCCACAGGGTCTATGGCTGAAGCATGGCACTATTTGATCTGAGGGGTAAGACTCACACTGAAGCAATAGCTGTCAAGGAATGCTAGGCAATGCAGTATTAAATTCTTAACTGTGCCGTTGAACTATTAAATACACGGAGGTTTGCCTCAAATGCCAAGTACATTAATTTATAGTGCCATTTATGTGCCCTTTTAGAATCATAGAACAGAATCATAGAATCACTAAGGTTGGAAAGCATCTCCGAGATCATCAAGTCCAACCGTCAACCTAACACCACCATGCCTACTAGATCATGTCCTAGAGTGCCATGTCTACACGCTTTTTGAATGTCTCCCGGGACGGCCACTCAACCACCTCTCCAGGCAGTCTGTTCAACACCTCACTACTCTTTCCGTGAAGAAGTTTTTCCTAATATCCAACCTAAACCTCTCCTGACGCAACTTGAGACCACAAAGGGGATTTTAAGGGGATACTTGTGAGGTATCTTAGATTAACAGATGATAAATGACAAAATCAGTCCATACAGCAAAGGCAGGACAAGCAATAGTATATGCAGTTTCAGGTTCTCTCTACACTCAGCCAGGGTCAGAAGAGATCCTTCCAAGACAGGACCACCATTAGTCTTCTAGAAACACACACTCTTCAGTTTCCCTTCTGTCACAGGGAAAAAAAATATCCAACTGCTAATAAGGTATTGTGCTTTTGGCACATCTCTAGAAAACAGGACTGAGGGATAGGTCATGGATGCAGACTGGCAAATTCCAATAATCGTGCAGTGGGCACCTTCTGCTGTGTATGTACAGCTCAAACTGGACCCGGTGGCTTCATGTAGGGTCAAACCTGGGTGTGCTTGCACTCTGGAAGCAGCGGCAGCAGAAGTTTTGCCGGCAGTGGTGAAAAAGGTACATAGCAAGTGGCAGAAGTCCTGAGGCAAATGTCAGTAGACCTGGCAAGGTATGAAAGATTGTCTGTTTCTTCAAGCCTGGTTAGACTATCAGCTAATTGAGAAGTGTTGGCAGAGATCCCTTAACTTCTCTCATGGCCACAACTTCTGGCTGTTGAGCTCAATGTAAGCCATTTCAAACTATTTCCACTCCCTTCCCCTCCCCAGCCTTGTTGGAATATGACTATTGTGCTACTCTACTCCATTTGTCAGTCCTGACAACCGAAAAATAACAAGGAGTATCTAATATGCAATTAGATTCCTGCCAAAGACCTGGAGTCCCAAGGCTAGATGCGTCACATCAGAGAATTACAGGTGGTTATACAAAAAGTTACATATTCAAATGCTTACAAGTATCATGAGACACGCATGAGAAGAGGACACTGATCTACTTTTCTTCCCCACATCCGTCACTATACAACGTACATTCTGACCAGCAAGTTACACTGTCCTCTGAACCACCCAGCAGCTCAGGCCACTTAGGTCTGATGTATGATCATCGTCCAAATTCTTAAAGAGCAGTTCTATTTTTCTTGAATTCAACAATATTTTTTTTTGGCAAAGGAAGCTGCCCCATTTTCTTTACTAAAGAGATGCTTGCTGGTACAAAATGGGACTTGGAAATTTCAACTGCTTTCAGTATTACTGTGCACAAAACTCCCCTAATCAAACATATCCAGCTATTCCACCTAATAAAACACAAAACTCCCTACATGTTACAAACTCACGCTTCTGAAGTTTATTATGCCACGCTATCACCTTGGGCTAACACGCACAATATCACTGCATCCAGTTCAATCACACCGATTTATGCCAACTGGAAAAACAGCAGTCCATGCTCAATGCCACAAATTATAATTTTGAGATTTTTATGAAAATACAACAAATTTAGAAAACTGCAGGAAGCATAGAGTCTACCACCTAGCATACTAGGGCTTCATTTTATTCTTAACAATTGCAGCAATGTATGCTTCTGGTTATGGAGGTGTGCCAGTAATGCTACAATTAGGATTGTGCTGTCACTTCAATTATAAACCCAATTTTTTGAGGGTTTACTAAAACTTCAGATTAAAAAGAAAAGCTTGCTGCAGGCTGAAATGTTTTGCACAAGATCTCAGCCAGGGGATAACTTGTTTCCAACATTATGAAAAAAATTAATCAGGTGCTTCAAATGTTAGAATTTAAATGCGCTTGAAGAGACAAAACATTCAAAAAAGAACATTTAGTTATGAATTCTCAGTACAAAGCAAGTTGCTTCCTGGTTCCTATCAGAAATACTATGGAAAAGCATGACTGCAGATTGTGCAAGTAGAGAGGAAGAATAAGGAAAACAAAATTCTAAATGTTTGGGGGTTCTGTTTGTTTTTTTTCTAAACAAGCACCAAGCAATTTTGTAACTGGGATTGACTAGATCAAAAAGAGACAGTGATCTATACAATTTTAAGGAGGGAGGAACAAAACACCTTTTTTGAAAGTGAAAAGTAGGGCAAAGACCACACGGACAATGTAGATTTCCCTCACTGGAGCAAGGGATGAGCCAGAGGTGTGACAGTTCTCACACATGCACGCTGTAGTCCAAGGCACTGACAGATAGTGTCCACATGCCTCAGACTAGGTTTAAACCAAAAATAATTTCGTGGAAGATGCACAAAGCTCAGCATGGGCTGCACAATTCAAGTGAACAAGCAGTTTTACACTGAGATAATTACCTTGCCATGAGCTCTTTGCTGAAAACATTGCATCTGAGTCAGTTCTTTAAAACCATCCCAGTTAAATCGGGATTCTCATTCTTGACTGCAGTGTGGGCATACTATCCAAGGCTGCTAGTTAAGCAGAGAAATTGTACTGCACATTGCATAGTAGTGGTTTCTTCACACTGTCTTTGCCCTCTTCTACAAACACTTCTTACAGAGGAGGGATATCTTTTGCCCTGAAAATTTATTCCTTGATCTCTTATGCTGGCACGCTGGTGACACTGGCACCTCTTTGCTATTGAAACAACTATAAAACATATCCATGCAATACAAACAGACCCTTGTTTCTGCATCTCTTGCAGTTTAGAAAGTTCCAGGTCCTAAACATTCATTTTTGCCAAACTGGCAGTTGCCAGGAAGCAAAAGAAAAATGCTGGCAATGGTTCTGTGGGACTGAGGAACATGCAGGCAGTTTTCCTGCAGCACAGGAAACAGATAAGAATTTTCAAATGACTTTCCAGGCCAGAGACATCCTGGGATGTCTACTAATAAAGAAACCAAAGTAACTACTAGGGGATAACAGGAATGGGCCAAAACCGCAGCTTTTGTAATGAATTTGAATTGGACACCTTGATCTACTTACCTACTCTAGCTGAAGTTTCTACAGAGGCAGAGATGTTAGCTAAGCACCCATAGCCTGCACAGCCTATCACTGCATGAAAGTACCAAGTTTTTAAATGGGAAGCAGTCAGCCTGAGCTGAAATATAAAGAGATAAATTGCAACTGATTATTTCAATTAAAGATTCCCTTAATACATGAGAAACAGTTTAAGAACTGTTCAGAAAATAACCCAACACTGCATTGCACTAAACAGAAAGACTGTCAGAAACCTGCAAGGTTAAAGGTATACCAATAAACAGAAAGGTCAAAAGCCTATTTTTACAGAGCACTGAGCCTAGCTATTTACTGCTTTGTACTTTTGGGAGAGGGGGGTTGTAAAAAAGAAAATCTGATACCAAGCCACTGTATCTAGACTGCTGTGTTCCAAAATATTCTTCCCATACAATAAAGAAAAAAATCACATGCGCAACTGCACTTGGTAGCAAATGAAGCACAACTGGATTCCTCCCAGTGAAGCTAACAGCAATACATCACAGTGGTGAATGTTTGCCATTTAAAAATATATGATTTAAACATATAAAAAATTATTCTAAGTTGCCATTGTATATGCTGTACATAATGCACTTTTATCTTTGATCACACCATACAGTAATCGATTGTACCCAGTCCTTCACCAGTAGGAGACTTCTTCATTCCAGCTGCCTGATTCTTGCAAGAAGGTCCATCAGAGCTCTCAAAGACAACCATAAGCTTCATACTCTGCAACAGCAGAGATTTTGCTCAGGGTGTTTAAGGATCTGCAAGATTTTTCCCCCACTCCACTTCCTCCATGGTGCTCATTTATAGTAAAATAGGGAAAATGCTGTTGGCAAGAAGATATAGGAATGATTTCCTTCTCTTACTACTTTGATGATTCCCCTTAGGGGACACAGAACAAAGAAAATCAACACTGGCTGTAGCAGGGAAGATCCAAAAGTCTGTTTTAGGGCAAAGGACACAGGCTGTGAAACAGCTCTCTCCTTATGGATCTATTTAATACAATTCTATTGTAAACTCCACATACCTGACTGCACCTTCTTTTATGTTGCTACAACGCCTGATGCCTTGTGCAACAGGGCACTGCATGACCTCTACTTCTGACAGACAACACAGAAGAAAATAAAAAGTAATCTCTCCTCCAATGAATGGAGAGATACTACAAAAGGCAATTAGGGGCATTTTCTTCCTCCAAGAAATACAAATATTTTTCTCAAATTCAGGGATGTTTATAGAAATTCACCACAAGTTGCTGTCTCTAGTGAAAATTAACCATTTTAACCCTACAAACATTCAATACCTTCCTCAATCCAGGCTTAAGCTGACAAAATATGGACAAGTAATACAGATAATTTTGCAAAAAGCAGCAAATATCTGAAGTACGCATTGTTTCCTTGTCAGTTCTCAACCAGAAGACAGACACTGTCCAACACATAACATGCGGCAAGCTAATCAGGGAAGGAGAGTGATTCATTGGACCTCTGAGCTCAGAGTTCTGCATTTGCAACACTTTAGGAAAACTAACACTTGGAAGCTCAGGAAGACTGCTTGCTGGACTTTCAGCTCTGTGACCTATATGCAGAAACACTGTACCACACCTGACTTCTAAAACCTGTGATTATATACTAGATACACTATACAGTGACAAGTCCCTTCCAAAAATACATGAAAAAATTGGTTTGGGAAATCCATCAGCTTTTTAACTTAGAGCACCAACATCACCAGCACATATTTCTCAGTCAACCAGCTGCACCAGAAAAGGCCAGGCTGGGGTGGAATACGTTGTACAGTTCCCAATTCTTTTTGGCCCTCAGTGAGACCCACTGGCATAATTTAAAGGAGGTTTCCCTAAGGTCATAAATGGGTAAGATATTTCTCACCAATTTTCAAAAGCAAAGATAACCAGGTACAAACCTTTTCACAGGTTTTGAGAAGAACCAAAGCTAACTAAAAGGCTCATCGATACAACAGTGTTGAGTCAGAAACCCCACTTAATTTACAGCAGCATAAACACAGAAAGAATAATTCAACTTGTAACCTCATCCCCTCATGTCTGTTTGTATGTGTGCACATACACACAAGCATGCTCACACACATGAAAAATGTGTCCAAGACACAGAGCTACTTGAAAAACAAAGGAATATTCATGTTTTGGCAAAATACTATTTTGCTTTTACTGGGATGTAAGACCAGGCTGCACTAGGCATATTTTAGCAATAATGATCAAAGCAAAGGCTTTCCCTGAAGATTAATGACTGGCTAAGAGGATAGTTTGAGGTCTGTTTACCCCAGCTGGTCCTTAATTCCCAGGAAAAGCATCTGCAAAGCTTATTATTGCTATAAACTTAAGATGGAGGGAGGGGTTATGTTGTTTCAGATGATATGTACAATGACTTTTTAGAGACTCAACGTCTTGTATATTAGCCAGACTGTTTAAACCATCTCTTAAAGAACTATTCATCTTGAAAGGAAATAACTTCATACTTCCGTAGCAGCGCACTTCATGTAAGCACTGTGAACTCCTTTACAACCAATTCATTAACCCCCCACCCCCCCCCCCCCCCGCCTGCCTGCCTCTATGGCAAGTGAGGAAAGAGATATACAAGGATCATTTCGCTCTTCATTGGAATACAGCTACATCTGGGTGGAGAATGAAAGCTATTCAACAGCCGACAGAACTCCTACGTAATATTTAGGACAGAAAGCAAAGAATATCATATTTACTTTAAACTGAAGAGGATTTAGCTACATAGAAAGCAACTGCTTGACCTAACAGAAGCTAATGTGTAACACTCTTGGAAAATATGCATGTGGTTTTTCAGACAGATTGTGAATCTCTTATCCACCCTGCTAAGCAGCTACTCAAAGGAATCGTTTCACTGATTTAATGGAGGAACAGTTCCAGTTTGAGTAAGTAGTTTCCAACTTGAATCTTATTTATCACAGGGGTCAAGAACATCATGGCTCACCAGAAGTTCCCAAAAGCCTGCACTCAAGACAGAAATGTTATTCCTTAAAATATATGGAATTCTCAGTTATGATGAACTTGCATTTTGAAGTACAAAAAAATGATCAACAAAGTTAACAGGCTAAGCTTAAATTCCCATTGAATTCTGGATTATTAATAGTAACTGGCCCAAGGAGGGGCTATGGATTTTAAGTTATTGTAATGTGGCAACTAACTGACAGGTTAGATTCAAATCTTGAAGGTGTTTCATTTAATTGTATATATGTTAGCAATCATGTTTAGACTTGAAGTAGGCTATATACTATACTTTACTGTATATTTTCCCACGGACGTAATCTAAACAACAACAAAACAAGTTGTTTTTAGCATCATTATAAAAAAAACCCAACAACTGGATGTTCCAAATTAAGTGTGTGATTCAAACAGTCTCTTTGTAAAGGATGAATAAACCAAACAGAATTAATTTATTAAGACTCTAATGATTGAAAGCCTATTCAGGGCTAGCAAAAATATTTATGGCCTTGAATAGGATTTACATAAGACAAACTCACGTTCCTAAAAAGCTTTACCTTTTCTTACACAACAAAGCTGCTTCTCTTTATAGAGCAAGGTTTGGGAAAGTGTGCAATAGTTTTGCCAGTTAAAAACCCTTTTCTGATAACATCCTACTGAATTTTCTGTATCTGTCACTCTGTTTCAAAAGGACAGGTATAATAATTAACATAACCTCAGTTTAGGCCTCTAGATTCTTCATTATTGGTTTGTAAGGTAAAGACTAAACTAAGCAAACAAAAACCACCCAGTGGAAGACGGCATAAAAACGTATTTCTAATTATTTCTTCTCATCTGAAACAGAGTTCTTAAAAAATGCATTAAACTACTTCAAGTGCTGTACTCATTTTGGAAAGATCCAAACATTTTTTGGAAAACCCACTTCCAACATGTTTAAATTTATGTGTGTGCCTAGATCGTTTCCTATAATTAAAAGGGCCTTTCAAACCATGAGCCCATGGGCTTTCTGTAGCTAGTAGGAATGATCCTTCTTTCTGTGACAACTTCTAGCTTGTTCCAACACACCTCCTAAATGAAGGCATCCATGAATGGGAAAGAAGCTGATCTCATTTTTGCAGGTAGGTGTGATGCAAAACAGCAGAGTAGCCTGGTCATTAGACACCCATACCTATACTTACCAGGAAAACACTCTTTGGACATCAAAAAGGGCCACTGCCTGACCATGGCGAGACATGAGTAACACAAATCGTAAGCATAGTAACACATGGTATTTCTAGTCACGCACTCAACTTTGAAGACACCAAAGGAAGCAGAACTCCTCTGCCAGTACATGCTTTCTCAAACCTTTTACTTTCATGCGTGCAGCAGGGTGAAAGGATGAAAAAAGTAAAGCTTTTGTTTACGAAAAATGCTGATTTTTATGTTTTTATAAACATATCATGTTTATGAAAGATGCCGCCTAGGCTGACATTATTTATTACCACATCATTGTGTGATCTTACACTTCATCACTTTGTTCATTTCCTGTTATACACATATATAATGAATCCATGTAGCTGCTGCCTTTTTTTTTTTTTTCTTTCCTTAATTTGGCCTTGTAGAACTGAGCCATTTTGTCTGGCTTCAGGCTCCCTCCAGATATCCTGACTAGTCCGAATCTACATAATTTCGAGAGAGAACACCTATGATGTTGTGATCCTCTTTTTTTTGGTTTTGAGGTTGTGGGAGTTTTTTCCTCCATTTTTACTACTGGTATGTTGTTTTAATAAAGTCTTATTTGCTCCATATTCCACTATTCCAGACTACTCCAGACAGTTATAATGTATGAGCTCAGATGGTACCATAGGAGAACACAAGACAAAGATCAGATTACACAGAGATCCCAACAAGTATAACTGAAATTAAATGACCTGGTAATCCAAACAAGATTCAGACAGCAAAGATAATCAGAAAGATAATCCACTGAGTAATACGTATTTGATACGTAAGTCTTCATTGCTCTTCAGCTTCTGTTGCATCAGGTACATCACCTAGACCTGTGCAAAGTTAATAGAAAGCGATGCCAAGGCAGACTTCAGCGTATGAAGAAGGGTACCAGAAAAGCAGCTACTTCAGAGGATAGTGTTGAATCTCAATACAGTTCTAGCCGCAGAACATCTTAGGGAACGTGATCATCTCAGCAATGTTTCAAAACACAATCCTACCCCAAATCTCAGAAACGACTGCAGATTTCTTAACACATTTGACACAGCATCTCTAAAAACAGTAGCTTCACAGATAGTCCTGGGTGTATAAGCTGGTTTGTAGCATTTTTATCATACATCTGGGTGCGTTAAGATGAAAAGAACTGTCCAGTTGTCAGCGTGAGTAACTGTCTGGTAAAAAAGTTTCCAATTCAAAATACTTCAATAACAGCACAACACTACCTCCCTCCCCGCCTTTAAAATAATTGCAAAATAAAAAAATCAGATCACAAAAAAAAACCCACAGAAAAAAAAATTAAATATGGGTTTAAATACATTGTTTTATATATTAAACATAGTATTTTAAAAACCTAAAGGTGTTTTTTCCCTCAATAAGGATTTAGCACTGCTTTCACTCCACAGTCAATATGAGTTTTACTAGCAATAGGGAAGGCAGGATTGGTTCTTCAGGTCCTGTTACAGGATTTCTCCTAATACAAATTAAAAAACAAACAAACAAAAAACCCCAAACCAAACCAAACCAAAAAACATGCCTGACTTCAACGCAAATACCCTTTATTCTTAGAAATGTCATTCATACCTGAATCCATCAATATGTGTTTCCCAATTACAGAATTTATTTATTATGAATCAGGTTCCAACTTCAGCATCAACTGGATAAGTTACAACTAATCCAAGCGTAGATATCACATTGAGCTCTGAGCTCTTGTATTTTTAAAGCAAGCAGTATTTTAGAAAACTGGGTTGTAGAGAGCAGTTTCACTCACTTTGAAAACACACCTTTGTTGAAAATAATGGCATTATCATCCAAATAATATACATATCCAAAAGAATAGAGCTTTGCCCGTGAGACTTTATATGCATCATGCTATATCAGAAAATTTTTAGATATTAGATATGATGTTGATACTTAAGTGCTAACCGCTTCTATGACTACGTATGTTTTCTACCATCATGAAAGCACAATCACATTTATCATTATGCTTTAAGAAAGTGAAGCAGGAAAAGCAATTTTATGCTATAAATGGGACAACTGCTTTTGTGTTAAACTCCTGCAAGGTGCGGGTATGCCTTAACTTATTTTTCCTGAGACAAAATGAAGAATACCGGAAAAATCAACAAGACACAGCAAGTTACTTCCAATAAAAATAATAAATACTGCTTCAAGAGACAAAAATAACTTAATCCACCCTGTCAAAGAAACAGCCAACTTGCTTTACATAGTTAACATTTATTATACGGGGATATTTTGACAAAAATCCACGGTACTAATTTTGTTCCAACTACTGTAATTACTGAATATTTAACTGTGTGAGGATAGAAGAAAGTAAAGAATAAAGTAAATTTTACTATGGAAAAAATGCTTGCAAACCTATACTAAAACTTAACTTCCTATAAATGATAGATTCAAAAAGGTGCCAAACCATGAAGATAATGTGCTTACATTTGAGCTCTGCTAATGTATCAGTTAATTATCCAAACTGTCTTTAGTAAAGACAGTTAATTCTCTACTTTCTTCATCTACTGTATCCGTTATATTTAATTGCAAATGAAGGACCAGAAAGTACATTTATTTAAATGTTATTTACAAGCACCTTCGACGTGCCATCAATATAATATATCATCAGCGTCATCTTTGATTTAATTGCTGCCGTCATTCATTTTTGTGCACTAACACATGTAGGAGTTCCAAACGCCAAAATAGTCTTGCCTTTTTTTGTGTGCTACATTCCAGATTTTGTAACCTGTGTCAAACTACTGCCGATGCTTACAGCTTGTGAACAGGGGCCAACAACGAGCCTCCCCAGACACTAAATCATAATCTTCATGTTTTTCGTATTTCACATTCTAGCCACAGTTTCAACATCCCTACCCCGTGACATTAGGGAAGGATAAATCAAGGAGGATGACAGCTCCCTTGTAGAGACTGGTACGGCCCTGGGATCTGCCACACCCAACACCCACAGCTTCTGCCAGATGTCTTGAAGAGTTTTGCAGTATTAACCCCTTCAGGAGTAACCAAGGGATTTGTGCTGAACCTTTATTAAGTAACGGCTCTTGCTTTTTTTTTGTAGAAAGAGGGGAAAAAACCCCAACAACTCACACTTGATCCAGCTTAATAAAACTTTGACTAACTAAAGGAAGGATAGTGGGCCATTAGTGATAATTAGCAAATCAGTCCTTGTATTCCCTTAAAGACAGGAATTAGAAATCAAAAGTTAGCATTACACGACATTCCTCCTTTCACACCATGCTGTGGTATCAAAACAGTTTTACGTTCATTTTTTCAGGCTTAGGACACTGTTTTACCTTCTTGAAATCAGAATGCCCATTAACTGCCCTTCAGCCAAACAGACTATTCAGGCCTTAAATCAAGAGGATTTCTAATCCAAAATCCGTAAGGTAAACTCTACAACTGTTTCTCTGGGTCCCATCTGGCCCCAGGGACATAAATTTGCATGCAACTTCTAAGTATGTGAATAGTCCCCAGGCTTAAAGTTGCACATGTGCTTAAGTACTCTGTTCAGCCAGGGTCTAAGACAGCTACTTTGAAATGAAAACAGAAGCCATGTAAAGAATAACATTGTTAAAAACAATTTTCCTCCATAAATATTGTACCAAAGGAAAAAAATGTAACAAAATAAACATACTGATTCCTAAAAGCACATGCTGACCCAACAGTACCCAAACAGTAGCTAAAAAGCATTCAGCCAATATTAATGCATGTTGCTTCACATAAAAGGGCAGAATCAATTTTATTTAAAAATAAGAATAATAAACTGCAACTGTATCCAAGACTCTTTGTACAGTATTGTAGGCAAAACTATCTGTAGATATAAACAGGAAGCAAGTGGTCACAGCTCTTGGAGTAAGACTGGCCACTATTCACCCAGTTTATTTTGTGGATTTGAAAGGAGTTATCTAGGCAATTTCACTTGTCTCTCCTGCACAAAATGTGTTCGCCTCTCCAGTTTGTATGTAGCTTTTCATAAAAAAATAACTCGGTAGAAAATATTGCCAGGCTAGCAATATTGACAAATGTACTTATGAATACTGTAGTTCCTAAAACTACTTCTGATTTGATTTCCAATAGGCTGGGATTCAAGTTTGAATATCAGTTTTTCTTTAAACAGTTATAAAGAATACATTTCATGTTTCTATCATTCGTGGAAAAAAATACACTGCAAGTAACAGTTATTTCAGCTCTTGTTGAAAATAAACATACAATAATCAGTGCTGAACTTGGTCAGGAAAAATATAACATGCCTGCAACTATTTTTTGTTTGAGGAACGTGCCACATATAATGTTAAAAACACTTAAAGTAACTATCGACAGTTCACAAGAAGCAAACTCAGATGCAGTTTTTATAATTTAATTGTTCAGAAACATGAACACTGGTGGGCTAAGGGCTTGTTCTCATTTACTGACATTTCAAGATGGAGCATTAATATATCATCGTATGGTTTGCACCGATATCTGCAGAAGAATTTTTTTTTTCCCAAGTTTGTTCTTTTTACATGTGCTATACGAGGTAAAGGGTTAAGTAACCATTATATTCTAAAGAGCAAACTGTTTGCCTTAGGGCCATCTCCTCCTTACTCCTGATGAATTGCCTGACACTTCATGTATCATACATTACTTTTCACTAGGAAGTAACATTCGGTTCCAGTCATGGTGTAAGACCTACTTTGGAAGTATGAAGCAACATGGGATAGACCAAAAAAATTGAAGTACATCATTGTCTGCTAAATAGTCTATACCTAAATAGTGACACACTAATTTACATATGTAAGTCTGTACTTAAAAAATGAAATTCTATGCATACCAAGATAAATAAAAGACCCATTGAGAATCAATTTTTCTGAGTGACAAGACACTTTTCTGGACTAGAACGAAAGAAATGCTAATGGTATTGAGGGCTTTGCACTAAAAACATTTGTTAGAGAGAAGGTAAATACAAGCATAACACTGAAAGTTTTTTCCTAAGTGAATTATTACAAACAAGATTTAAGTAGAAACAACCCGATGAGTAGCTGGCAGAAACCAACCTAGGTTTCAGCACAGAGGTTCAGTATTGATTCTTTTCAGTGTATTCTGCAGAGAAAAAGAGGTAAAAATCCTGCTTGGAACAAGAGCAGGAAAGCAAAAGCAAAAATAGTAGCATTGACTTTTGGTTTAGATTTTTTTTGTCACAAAATATTTAGATACTTATTTCAAACATAATCCTAGATGTGTTGTCACTTGTGTGTGTCAGGACTTGCTCAGGAAGCACAAAGCAAAAAAAAAAAAGTACTTGCCAGTGCTCAAGTTTTCCAGGCTATTCAAAAGTCAGACTAATGACTTCTGCAAAGATCTCTGTAAAACTGTACCATCCAAAGATACTACATTAACTTTGTGAACTAAAATACCTGAATAAGTACTTCAGAGTGGTTTACAAAGCTTTGCAAATATTACATGAGACAGCAAACTGATCTCTTATAATTAAAAAGGGTTTGAAGTTTTTATTAGGCAGAGATTGAACTTGAAGAGTTAGGCTTACAGTTTTCCCCTCAATTTTAAATATATTTTCTACTGCTGCTTTTCTTGCTAGCAAAACCTATGCTTAACAGATAAGATTTATATAAACTTGCATGACATTACTTACTCATCTAGCTGTGTGTTTCAGGATATAAATGTTCCCCTGTAAAATGATTCAAGCTACAGAGACTAAATTCAGGTGAATAGGCCTGGAACTGTGTGCTGCTCCTTTGTGGAGGGCAGCTCCTTCTATTAACTCTGCCTTTGATGCTTCTATAATGGAGTACTAAAGAATGAATGCAAGTAAAAAAAAAAACCCTCAGGAGGCAAGGTATGGCCACTGAGGAAGTATGATCAGGTGGTGAAAGCACAGCTCTTGGGTGGAGGTTCTGCTCCTGGGCTTGGCCCAATCCCCTCTCTGATCTTAGGCAAACTGATCCTAAGACACGGGGTTTCACGTGCAGCTCCTACTGCCAGTGCTTCACACCACTGAATCATCAGTGCAATTTCCTCCTTCTCTTCTGCGGATGGGAGAACGAACGCTTCTCTACTGCAAAGGTACGGCAAGGGTTAATTCATAAACATTTATAAAGCACTTGAGACTGCAGAAGCTCTGGACTGCAGGGTATGCAAGGACTGAACATGAATTTTAATCAAATACCTCTATTAGATGAAGGAAGTGGCCAGTGTAACAACAGGTACCAGAACTGAGAGGAGGAAGGATGCCTTTTTGGAACATGCCATGTTCAAGACATTCAGACAGTGTAGAAGAAGAAAAAAAAATTGCTCCTTCTGTGGGGAACAGAGGACAAGAAGCATGCTTAGGTGACAGACTTTAGGGGAGATAGCAGGGATAGGAACAGAAGGGCCAATGCAGAAGGGTACAGAGTTCAGGATGCAGATTTCTCAAACAACATTTGTCAGCAAACAGCTACAAAATACATTTACAAAACAGAAGTCTGATTTCTCCCCAGTTAGCTTATTTAACAGCCTGTTTATTGTTACCAGTAAGTTCAGTGAGGTGAAGATCTGATGTGTGACGTTCCTTCTACAGGCTCTATCCTTTAAATCCTATTGTATAGCCAATGAACACAATTCTATGGGTTTTACAGCAGTTTTTTGCTTAAGTGAAAAATAACATTAAAATACATGCTCAAAAAAAAAAAAAATACAGGTTGCAAAGTTGAAATTTCCCATTAAGAAATGCCAAAGGGCTTGCATGTATGTGTGCACCACAATTCAGTTTTATGTCTTACAGTATGATTATCCAGTTATTCCATTAAAAAGGATAAAAAAAAAAATCAAAGATCCCAAATAAGTCATCATTATCCTTTATGTGTGCTGAGTGAACCATGTGCTTATGTGCCCTGAAAGGCACATAACAATAAATAATTAAATGAGTATCACAACACAGAAGGTGGCCAAATTAAGATTGCCCAAGCAAACACCATTCCTAATTTGAGAAGCTAGCTTTGCAGCCTTTTTCTCCCCCCTTCTTCTCAAACATACATCTTTCTGCATTAGCAAGATGGTCACATATTTGGGATTGTCGCTGGCATTCATAAAATGCTCAAAACTTACAACCAGTCTTCTTTCCCAAGAATTTACTTCACTGAAGACTTCCAAAGCTATCTTTGGCATTTGACTCTGAACAAAGGTGTTTTGTTATTTATCTGTCATAGGTCCTTGTCCAGCTACATGTTTGCACATATAGCTGACAGACTGCTGCGTTAGCTAAAAATCATCAAATCCTGCACATTTGTATTCTTGGTTTGCTATCCCAATGAGAATTCATACCAGCACTCTTTTTCCAATTACAATGGTTTAAAAATGAAGGACAGGATAGAAAAAGCTAGAATGTGGACAGACAGTATAAACACCAATAGCTGAGGAAATATCTTTTATCCACTCCTGTATTCATGTGAGGCCATAAGTGAGCCAGAGGACTGATGGGGTTTTTTTTGGTTGCTTTTTTTTTAAAAAAAAAAGAAACACCCCTGAAAGATTAAAAAACTCTCACTAATTCAAAACCGCCCTTCAACGCAGTTGTACAGCAATCAAATAAATGACCAACCAAAGCACATATCAAATGAAATGGTGTAATTAAGACAATCTATTTCACAGATAAGCAGTTCAATCTTTTGAAGGTAACACGTGTTGATTTGGCTACTGGAGGAATTGTGAAAAGGATTCCAGGAGAAAATGTATTAGGATGTAAAAGGGAAAAAAAGAATAGAAGCATTTTTGCACTTTCCTTAGAGTTGCCTTTTTGGTTTGTAGAGACCTTTGTACATGAAAAGGCCACGTTCACCTACGAGTAATCAATGTAATCAGAGCATGTGCTCACAAGAGCTCAACTGGGTTCCAGCCTCTTGGTAGCCGAGCAAGAAAAGGCACTGCCAAAGGCAAGATGGGGTGTTTGAATGCAGGAGGAAAAAAACCTTAAAAAATAAACTCATAACACAGAAACAGAAAAGTGTGTGTGTAATTCATTAAAGCTTGAGTGTCAAAGCTAAATCTGAGACCTTAGCGTTAATAGCAGAATGAGCCAAATGAAACCAGAGAGTCTTCTGGAAGATTCCTGACAGTAAGCGAACAGTACTGCCGTCAAATTTTCAGTGATTTCATGTACGTACATGAGTATTTCAATAGTTCCCTACAACCACAGAAACATTTCCTTTACTGCTATCGAAGGCTTTAGGTAGCCGTTAACCATCATCTACATCCATAACGCCTAAGTTTCCTAATAGGGAAAAAAAATCACGTCCTCTCCCAGGTAAAAAGACAAAAACAACAAAAAAGTCAAAATACGGAGGCCAAAAAGCAACCCCGTACTATCCCAGAGCACCCGTGAGGGGAACGGGGAACCGTGCCTGCGCCCGGGGCCGTTCCTCGCCGCGCCCTCGGGGACGCGACGGGCCGCGGCGGCAGAGGCCGGGCC
>VWZZ01004901.1:804208-829273 GCA_013399095.1 Psophia crepitans | reverse complement strand
CGGGGGAGGGTGACAGGCTGATTGCCCCCTGCGCGGCTGTCCCCCCCCGCTGGGCGGCCCCGCTCCGCCCCGCCACACCTGGGAGCGCTTTGCAGCCCCGGCCCGCCTCGGCCCCGGAGGGGGCCGCCACCCCGGCTGTCCGCGTCGCTACCGGCGAGCTGCCCTCAGCTGCGGGCAGGCGCGCGGGTCTGGCGGCACCTCTTGGCCCTCCGCGCCCGCCGGCCGGTTTCCTCATGGCGGGGCTGAGCGTCACCAGGCTGAGGGCGGTGCGGCAGGGGGTCCGAGGCCAGGCCCGGCGGTTTCACCTGCCAGGCTTTTAGAGCCACTTTGAACGTGGAGGCAGTGGTGCTGCGTTGGAGAAGGCCACAGCTCCAGTAGGGTGAGGACCATGGACCTTGGCTCCTGCAAGGTGTCTCTGGTAGGGACCTGCCACCCATGGGGTAGGTTCTGCACCAGACCCCCGGACCCACTGAGGGAAGGTGCTCGGGCACCTTTGACAAGAGGTGGCCTTTCCTGTCGGTCCATGCATCCACGTAGAAGGAGGTTCATGAAAGGATTGAATTTGACTTCTAAGTGTGTGAAGTGGGAGTGATCCCACATCAGTGTATGAAGTTACATCAGCGTAAAGCTTGGGCAAGTGACAAGAGGGTTAACTTTTTCCTCCTCTTCTTCTAGAGGCATCCACAGCTAAGAGGGGCCACCAATGCGGTCAGGAACAGCAAAGTGAATAGGTGTCTGAATAGTTTATCTTCCCAAGAAGCTGTATTTAGAAATGGTGACTGCAAGGTATGGATCCTATGGATCACTATATGTATAGAAAAGAGACTCTTGCATATCCATTGTGTGCTGTATACAAATTATATTTGTGCATACCCTAAACAGAACATAGAGGAAAAATAACTTAGCACCTTCTTGCCAAAATAACTAGTATCTTTTTTTAACTAGGCTTAAAGGTTATTATACAGTTCTGGAAGATCGGTTTGCATGGACATAGTTAACCTTTACAGTTTTACTATTTGTTAAATAATATGTACTTAACAAGGACCACTGTACATGATTTCATGTAGCAACAGACAAAGTTAGATGCTCATATGAGGCACAAAATTTGAACCCTTTAATCACTTTATGTCCTCTGCAATCTCACTGAGTCTTAGTGAAAACAGTAGCTGAAGTCAAACAACTATCCACAGTTAATCACATGAGAAAGAGTTTACAGAATCATCTTACTAATCAGACAAATATGTTCAAATAATGAAATAAATTAAGCATACGACAGCAGGCAAACTGAGGACGTAATATGAGGTTTTTGATAGGT
Source organism: Psophia crepitans (assembly GCA_013399095.1). NCBI lineage: Eukaryota > Metazoa > Chordata > Aves > Gruiformes > Psophiidae > Psophia > Psophia crepitans. Next base: position 827,958 of record VWZZ01004901.1, on the reverse strand, counting down.
ATAATATATTCACTAAAATTCTTTAATGCCATATGTTATAACTATTCAGAAAGCAAGTCGCTTTGGGGAAAAAGTATTGATTTAATGCTACAAGTGAAGTTACTACTACTCTTTAGTCTTGCAGTAAAAATGTGGGATATACACAGCACAGAAAAGTCTCTTAAATGAATCTTTTGTAAATGTCTAGCATACAATCGCCAAAATAGTGAAGTTCACTAAGCCATAATGTTTCTTCTTCAAGTAAACGGGTCTTTTCAAATTCAGGTTTCAAATGCATGTGAATAATAGAGATCTTATAGACAACTCATTCTACACACAACTCTCCTGTTTTATGTCATGATCATCATGATTCTGAAACAGAATCAAAGAATTTTCAATTCTATAAACAGGAGTTTAAAGACTCATTATTTTCTTCTTTGAAATGAGTTGATGCTTTAAAAGCATAGTGCTGAAAGGCTGCCAAGCTAATAGTCCAGTGAGCACTAGGAAGAGATTAATTTTGTACCTGGAATGAGTGTATACAATTTCCATTCCATTTGGTGAAGAAGCTGGAATGTGAACTAGTGTTTCCTTCATGGTGCAATGTTGTGTTAAGCCCTGGAGTAAAGAGTAAGTCTCTAGAACAGAGTCTGAATTCAGGGCTGTGACCAGCTATGGATGTTAGTCCACAAAAAGTAAATCAAAATGGGATGTTTGAGATGCTTACTTGCATTTTTTTCCCCAGTATTTTGTTGAATACTGGTAGTGGTATTCTGAAATCAATGTGAATATTTGGGAATGCAAATATGTTATGAACACTTCTATTTACTTTGAAACATGCATATATTAAAATACAGAGACATATATTAAAATGTGTGCCAGCAACCGCGGTCTCCTCACTAAAGAGCTCTGCCTGAGGTGTAGCCAGAGTTGTAATCTCCAGGTGTGTTCTTTCTACTTTTCAAAGGATGCTTGATCAATAAAAAGAGGCAGAGCAAAGGCAAGGCAATGGATCTGCTTCCACAAATGAAGTTAGCCAGCAGTAATTAGCAGAGGAGATCTGGATTTCCAGACCAGTTTTGGAAACTGTGCCTTTGTTTTCAGCAAAGTTGTATTAAATTTTCTTTTGTTTTCCTGTTGCTTGCTGTTGACGGTTCAGAACCCCAGGAATGGATTTCTGAAAAAAACCCAAACCCAACACCAACACTGGCCTTTCTGATTATTAATCACATGAAGGTATTTGGTGCAATATATTGGGTCATACTACTGGGATTATTCAAATTTTGTTGTTCATTGTGAAGAACTGTCCAAGGAATGGGAGGATGACATCTCCTCCATACCTTTTCTAGGACAGCTGGAAAAGAAGGCAAACATTTCTTGCTTGGAGGAGTTCAGTCTAGGTTACCAAGCAGAAAGAGCAATGCTGAAGGAGGGATTTTTTCCTAAGCAAAACTGTGAGTAAATTGTATTCCTGAAAAGTTATCAGTTCCTAACAGATGTTCTTGGTCAGAAGTAAATGGCATAGGACAACGTGAATATTTGAAACATTAAAGAATGATCAGAAGGAGCAAAAGTATTACAAGAGTTGTTCCTTTATGCTGTATGTCATGCGAGGTTGCTATTCCAGACAGAGACATACTGGGGTAGGTAACCACACCTCAAATTTTTGTGAGAAGAGGCATTGAGTCATCTGTTTTGTCCAGGAAAATCTTCACAGGCAACAGTTACAGCTGGTTGATATAACAGGATCCTACACCTAGACGCTTGCACAAGTAAATGAACTGACTGCTAGATCAGGAAATTGGTAAGCCAGGGAAAGGCCATTTAAAAGTATTTGAGTGAATGGCTGGGCCTAGCAGAGTGCTTAACATAACACTAACTTTCAAATAAATACCCAGAATTCATGGTTAATTTTCTAATTGGCTGAGGAAGAAATGTGAGGAACTGTACCTCTAGAAGATTTTGCCAAGAATCACTTGGAACATTTTTTAGGTGTGTAGAGATTCGTATCACACAATGCTAAATACAAACCCAGATAAAATACTCTCTTTTTTTTTCAGATTCTTTAAATCTCAAGTATGACTAAATACAACTTTAAAGTAAAAACACGTAGATACACAAAACTTAAGGCCAGAGGTTTTGTTAGCCTATATTGTCCAACTTCTTAAATACCAGAGATCATTACCTTTTATTCTCACTCTTGTCTTTAATTTATTAATACAGTACCACTGCAGACTCCAGCAGCCCAGGAGACATTCTGAAGCTCAGATCAGATTATTTTCTGACTCCCTTCACCCTCTGCTTATTTTCTGTTCTCCAACTGTGACGATTTCACTCCATCATAGTCACTCAGATGCTATTACATACTACATATGGGAGAAGCAACATTTACCCATAATTTGTTTAGAACTTCATTACAAAAAAGAAGAGCTGTACTTATCAGGAGAATTAAGGGTACGGGGGTAGCTCTGTTATGAATCAGTTAGCCTTGTCATATATTTAATGTATTGTAATTTCATAATAAACATTAGCTATAGCATTTGATAAACAAAGCTTGTAAATTATTTGCATTCTAAAATCTTTGGAAAATGCATCTAAGAGTAATCGCGGTTCTAACCACTGGGAAAAAAATCATGTGATCCATGCCAGTGGCGCATTTTTGCTGAGCCACTGAAGAGTCCTTCTGCATGAATCTTTGGTAAAGGTAGGATTTTTATCGTGTATCAGTATATAAATTCAATGAATGAATGAAAATAGAATGAACAGCATCTCAGCTTTTTTATTTCCTTTTTGTTTTGAGTAAAAAGTTTGAGTAATGCCACGGTGACCTCATACAGCTATGCTTTGCACTTTTGGCATTTTGGCTTACCACAGCTAGTAGATAAGAAGGATACGTGTCCAGCTGTAGAGAAATAAACAGTCTAATCATGCTGCTGAAAATGATATGGTACTGTTTCACTTCTGGTTCATCTTGTTTCCTCTTATACCTTTACTGCAGGGTGAATGTGTAAGGTTATGTTATCATTCAGCTAAACAACTGGTTAGTAATGCCACACCAGCTATAGAGTCTCTGTCATAAGGCAGCTGAGAGATTCTTCTCTCTGTGAGGCCATAGATGTGGGTAGCAATGGTGAAATCAGGAACTGCATGAAACAACAAATTCTTGGTATGTCATTCTACGGTTGGACCATATAAAATGCAGGAAAAAAAGATGGCATAGCAAGGAAAGTATTAATGAATGCTACTTTTCATTAAGGTGTGCTTTTCAAGGATATTAATTTGTTGTGGGTAATCTCAAAGTGTATCAATCCAGAGGAAGTAGCAGGAGGCATTTTGCATGTCTGCTGCTTGTACAGATGACTATCCTGATGAGTTTTGTGGCGACAGAATCCATGGTTCTTTTGCTTTCTACTGGCTATCTCTGTAACAAACACAGCAAGAAAAGAGCAATCTGGAGTCTTGCTTTCTTCAGATTATAAAAAACAAGAATGAGACTCCTTGTGGGCTCTTTTCTGCCCAGGCAGTGAGACGGCTCTTTCTGAGCTGGCCAGTGGTCAGTGTAATTCCAGTGTTTAAAAAGAAGAAAGAAAGTTTGAGTCATCATGACATAATAACTCATGTAACACTTTCTGAGGCAAACCAGGAGTTTTCTGACTCTGCAAGAGCAACGCATGTCAAGCCCTCACAAATTATATGCTCTTCTGTATCATAATTTCTTTCACTTTGAGTTTTCTTTAATAAAGTTCTTACCATGTGGAATTACAGACCACTTAGGCTAATTGCATCTGTAGGAAAGATACTTGAAAGATTTTTAACAGATTAGGAGAAGGAGTATCTAGTAAAAGCATCCTTCAGCGTGATTAGTTGTATACACATGGTTTAGGAAAAAAGAAGTCATGCCTCACTAGCCTTCTGGAACTCTTTGAAGATAACGATGCCAAGATAGGGTGTTCTGTGGACATTATATTTTTAGATTTTCAGGAGTCATTTGACAATGTTTTACCAAAGAGATTAATGCTTAAAGAGAGGGGAGTGAAGGGGCAAGAGAAAAGTTCGCTCATTAAATTGAAAAGTAGGTCTAATCAAGAACCATGAGAAGCTAAAAATGTCATTTTTTAATAGACTAGGGGAAACAAAATTTGTAAGGCTGCAGCACTTGTGTGTATCAAGTTAACTTGTTTACATAAATGGCTTGGGTGGGTGTACTCTTCTGAAACTAAAATAGGCTCATTATCATTCATTTGTAGTGCTAAAAAGCCGTAACAGGATTTGTAATCCCAGTGTGCTGAGCACTGTATGTGTTAAGAGACTGTGCCTGTAGCCAAGCAGACACTGTAGAATAAAAGTAGAAGGGAAGTGTTATTTTCCTGATTAACTAGAGGAGTTCTGAGGCCTGGGCAGACTTGATCCCAGCCACAGAGTATCTAATGAGTGAACACATTTCCTTAGGCATGAGAGCAGATTTCTGATTTGGAGATGATATTTCACAGGAAACAACAGTAAATTCCAAAGAGCAGTGAAGTACTGGAAAACAAATATTGCCAGCCCAACAAATGTGAAATACATTTCCAAATAAATACACATTCTAACCAGAAAAGAGATTTAAAGTTTATTGCAAAAGTATATCTTTCAGCATAACTTATGCATCTGCAAGGAATGTAATTTTTATGTATAAATGACTTTGAAGAACACATTTAGAAGAGTATCTCTCCATGATGTAAAAAATCTTGCAAAAATAGTGCAACATTCCTAATTAAAACTTGCTTGGCTCAGATATAACTTTCTAAGTTAAAGCCATATCTTGATTATTTCTATATGTTACAATAAAAGAACTAAGCTGCAAAGAGCATTTATTTTGGCCCACAGCATATAGATAATGGTACAGCAGTGACAAATTGAGTGAGTGTGAGAACCACTATGTCTGCAATTTGGGTTTGAAATATTAAACTTTGCAAGATGTGAACATGACCACACACATCAAAAGGACGTTCCAAGATGCTGGCTGCCTCCTTCTATGCCTGCACTTCCAGGCATACTAAACTTAAAATCGTAAGTGGTAGATGAAATTTTCAACGGAATTACCTATATTGTAAAAAAAATGAAAAAAACCCCAAACCAATCTCTTTTTAGACTAGAGATCTGTCTTGCATTCCTACATGCTTTCACCATATACCTGGTTTAAATGCCCTCTTTTGAAAAATGAGATCCTACCCTTCTGCTTTGTTTTTGAGTGCCTGAGAATCCTGCCTGACTACGTTTCTGATACAGGATCCAAATTTACTCTTGCAGGGGAGACTTTGTAAGACTTCAGCGTGGATAATCCTGATTTACTGTGCTATGAAATGGACGAGATTCAGATCTGTCATCTTAAAAAATATTGCTCCTCTCTTCCCATTTTGCTTATCTTCACAACACTTTACTGAGAGTTCTTGGAACTACTCGATGCTCCTCTCTGCTTGTCTGTGGTCCCCTTGCTTTGTGCATGTAAACACATAACTGGCATGTAACTGTGGGAACAAATTCCTGTGAGGCAAGTTAGGGTGGTAGTTTGTAGTATTTGCCACTGCATGGTTGACGGTTAGGGTGTATGTTCGTACATCTTAGTAAACATAAGGTAATTTTAGGTAGCTTACTGCTCAATGAAAGTGGGCTAAGCAACCCTGTACCCACCACAGGAAAAGAGCGCACTCAGGAATAGCTGCTGTGGATTAGCTAATGCACTGTACATTCTTACCTTTTCTTACTTCACAGTTAATGCCTGGAAATAACTTGTTCTGGTTGCTATGCCTAATGACCGAGAGACTGTAGGAACTCATCCATTCATTACCTAAAAGAGGTCTTCTTTAGCTGGGGTTGTGCTAATTGTGTGTGTGTGATTTGGGTCTTAAAGACAAAGGTTCTAATCCTAGTTCTTTATCAATGTGGTTAATACAATTAGGTATGTTTGAGACCAGCATGTTCTTTATGCCAGTATGTCTGCAGTAGGGGCATTTATAAAACTCCAGTATGGACCTTAGCCATGCTTGGGTTGGAAGTGCCACACCTCTAACATGGCATAAATAGGTGTCTAAGTTAGAAAAGCTGCTCCGTGTGCTGTTATTGCTTGTGTTATGTCCTGAAGGAACATGAGTCAATCAATAATTAAGCCACAAAGTACTGCCTGTTGACATGGCAACATGTTCACAGATGTGACGTGAACTTAATGTCCTTCTTTCATGTCTCCTGTGAAAGTAAAAGTCTCCTAAGCTCAGTAACAAAAAAAATGGAGGAGGCATTGTCAGTGGAAAAGGAGAAAATGGAAAAAATAGACAATTTCTTTTATAAAAATGGATGGCTTTGAATCTCTTCCCTCTCAAATTTACTGTATGACTTGTCTCTCTTTTTTTAAGTACAAGGACCTTTCCCCAATCACAAAATCCCCAATCACGTATTGCCAAATCCTTTTTAGAAGTGTGAAGTGAACTTCCTTATGGATCGTTTTCATGATTACTTCTTTCCCATATACTTCACCCCACCCACATTTTTTAATGGAGCCGAAGTGAACACAACTCTTTTAGGTTACTTTTGTTTGGCAAGACTCTGTCTAGCTCCAAGAATAACATTAGCTTCTGTGCTATGGATTAAGGGTTGGCATGAAGGTCCAAATGTGAAGTTGTCATCGTCGGTTGATGCTTCTTGTTTTGAACATGAAAGAAGAAGCACGAGTTTGTGTGACATCAACTTCTGTACGTTGGGATCATTTTTGCTGGCTGTTTCTGCAGCTTCTCTGCACGTGCTCCCGCTCTCACATTCTCTCTGCTTGCCAGTTACCCTATTCTCCTCTTGGCTTGCATGTCTTTCTTCCAAGCTTTCTGCAGCAGATGTTAATGGGCCTTGCCAACATGTTTTGTTTGCCACATGTGTTGCTACCTGTGTCACAATGGGTGAGGTTCTTTTTTCTTTTTTTCCAGGGCATCTTTTTACTTCTGCTTCAGTCAGTCTCTTGATCTTTCACACATTAAAAGTTTACTACACGTTTTTTCCTTTGGGAGCTTGGTGTCCTCCATGCAGAGGACATGTCGAGTCCAGCAAAACTGCACTTTTATAAGATTGCTTCAACACTGTTTGTGCAACCACTTTGCAGAACTTTGTTATTCATGATTTTATCTTGCCACTTGATATGCATAATAGCTTGAAGGTGCCGTTGATTAAATTTTTCCAATGCTTTGATGTACCAGTACTAGCATTTCCATGTTTCTCAGCTCTAGAGTGAGCTAAAAAATTAGTACAACTACAGAAAAGCTAGGGTTTGGTCTTATGTCTGATAGCGTGCTACTTCCAGATTTATTGCACCTAGTTCTCCTTCTAGTCCATCTAAATATACAAAACCCAATTGCTGTTTAAAAGCCAACTATTTTGAAACTCATGTTAGGGAGAAGCATAGATGCAGGGTTTAAAATTCTCATGTGTAATCCTAGCCCTTTAAGAAACCAGGTAACAGATTTGATAGCTTAAATTTTATAAAAGTACAAATCTCAGCTGCAGGCTACTGCACAGCTGGGCAGTCTAAATGTTTGGTGGACCATATACCCTTCAGCAAGTATTAATCCTAACCTTCCAGACATAAGATATGTGGAAAACTAATATACAAGTTCAGTGATAAAAAGAGACAGACAAGATTGCTGAGCCAGCAGGATGACCTATACTTCATCCAATATGTCCCTTCTTTTCTCCTTTGCCATTTTCTTTTTAATGTATTTTCTTCTGTGTCCTATGCGATTGCAGATCTCTGAGCAGATGAACTTTTATTTTTAAACAAGAAACCTCTTTCTGCTTGTATCACTTTTCAGATCAACTTTGATAACAAAACTGTACTCCAGCAATATATTTTGGGTATGGTCAGGAGCAACTGAAGAACTTAACAGCATTTTTGGGCTTAGGTCTGGGCAAAATGTGCAGCTGAATGACATGTCTGCTGTGCCCTTAATAACTAAATTGCTCACTGGCTGTGTTGCTTGCAAACTGACAGCCCTTAGGCAATGCCCAGTTGTCCTTTGTAGTATTTGAAAGGCAGGTTCAGTTGAGCTGGAGAAAAGGGCCTGAATCTCCATTTTAAAATACTGACATGACTTCTACTTTTGCTATTTTTATTTACTGAAAATAATATTCTAAGGCTCTTTACTTGGACTTCTTCTGTTCTTTAACACACAAATCAGTTCATAAACCTTACGATACATATAATTTACAAACAAAACCTAGATGTTTAATGGGATTTCTGCAGGCACATTATAATTATACCTGAACAATAGTCAACAGGGAAGGGAGTGATGGTAGCACCATTAGGAAAAGAGAAGCATGACTGCTACCTATGCAAGACTTAACTTGATGGGAACTCAGCTATTCCCATGGCAATTCAAAACACTGAAATTATACTGATTTAGTACTTGGTGTGCAATCATGACACCTTTAACTTTTTTTTTTAACTTTTTTTTTTTAATCTTACTTGAAAAGTATCACATTGACATAAGTGGATCTCGTTTCTGGAGGCAATTTATCCCAGGCAATAAAATTGGAATGATCAGCCGCTTACAAAAGAAATGTGCGTGTGCAATACCTTTAGTTCACTCTCCAGCACAAGAACATTGTTTTAGACAAATACAGTAAATTATTGTACTATTGAACGCATCCAAATATCTTCTAAGCTGTAAAGTATACTTTACTCTGTCCTTTATTACTTAGAAACTTTCATTAATTTTGCAAATTACACTTTGTTTCATTCATATGACTTTAGTAGCCCCATCTGCTGGCTGAGTGCTAGGTAAGAGAATTAGCACATACCTCTGAAGGCCTCTTTTCTAACAGGGCTCCCATAAACTTCCTACTGAAATGTTCTGGTTTTTTCCTAAGTGAGAAAAGATAGGAAACTGGGAAACTGCGTTTTGTAGGCGCATATTATCTCACAATGCTGTGGAGTTTATTTTGTGTTTACAAAGGTCTTGGTTGCTGCCAGTGTCAGTCTGCTTTGTTAATGGTAAATACACACTTTTTTTGTTGTAGGATCTTAACTTCCTAAACCATTTTACAGTTTGCCAAAGTGAAAAGGCACAAAACTGCAGAAACTGGAAGAAAACATCACATTAAATGTAAATGGCAATGCTCACTGAAAAAAGAAATAAGCAAAGATTTGTTTTCAGATGCAGTGCATCTGTAGCACAGAGACTGTGTTGTGTTCTGAAGAATTTGTTTTACTGCTACTCTTCCCTAGGCATTCATTTATGTTGAAGGTAGGGTACAGGACAGGAGAGACTCTTGCCAGGACTCAGTAGGCTCATTTTCATGATCTAATGTTTTTTTAATGGAAATAGATGCCACAAATCTCCCAGAAATAATGAGGGGGCTTGATTCATACCCTCATTCTTTAAATGGAACTACACTGCACTGCTTTTTGAGGGAAAGCTTCAGACATTACCTGTATAGCCATGGTACCACTCATTCTACATGTATAGTAGCTTATAGGATAGCTAAGGAGTATGAGCATGTATTTCTTGTGTGTCTTGAAACTGAACACAGATTTGGTATTGCATCTGCACATTGTCCTGAATAAATGTTCTCACAGAATCAGAATCACAGAATCACAAGGGTTGGAAGGGACCTCGAAAGATCATCTAGTCCAACCCCCCCTGCCAAGGCAGGGCCACCTAGAGCACATCACTCAGGAACACATCCAGTCGGGTTTTGAATGTCTCCAGAGAAGGAGACTCCACAACCTCTCTGGGCAGCCTGTTCCAGTGCTCTGTCACCCTCACGGTGAAAAAGTTTTTCCTTACATTAACTCGGAACCTCCTATGCTCCATATAAACCTGTGATTTATCTATAAAAGCACATGAGTAGACTTTAATGTGTTAAAGAATTGAAATATACCTTATATAAAAAAATATATTCTCTGCAAAAACTGTCAAGTAGCCTGAGAAAGAAAAATCTTAAAAAAAAACAATGCTGGGAGAGGATGTTTGTTGGAGGGGTGTCCCAGGACACAGACATCTGATTGTGGTCATTCTGGAGAAACAAAAACTTGAAGGGGAAGGGAAAAGAATTAATGAATGTACCTTTGCTACAGTCAATAAGAGAGCCTAAACTGCGTTATAATTTCTGATGCTGTCCATTGCAATAAAGATCACCCTAATTCTTTTGCAACGTGCAGCAAAGAGAATGTTGCTGAATAAGAGCAACCTACCTTTTCCCAAAGTTTATTCCAGTGACTCAAGAAAGAGAGAATGATTTAACAGAGCTTAAACAAGCACTAACAGAAAAATAAGTTACTGCAGCCATCCTATTAATCTGTGGATTCTGGTCTGTTAAGATACTTGGATGTTTTTTAAGGCAGTGAAGTCTATAAAATCAAGACAAGTCAAATTCACTTATGATATGCTGGGCGCACCAATATAGTAATCTAAATTTCCTTGAGACTGTGAAGATGTTGAGTCAATCTTTGCAAGGAAATCCCAGTGAAACTATTACTCTATTATTACATTAATGTTACAAAGCCTTGTGAACTCAAGTTGGTAAGTAAATGCTATCTTTGCTTGTAGCCTGGTCTAAAGATACAGAGGGAACGAGTAACGAAAAGAAAGAAAAGATTTCTTTCACAAAGGTGACATACAGGATTATGATCATGCTCTTTAAAAAGCTCTTTCAAAACTTGGTTCCTGAAATTTTCAAAATACCTAAATGTTTCAGGTGAATTTTACTGAAAGTCAAAAGGGCTTGTGGTCCCCATGCACATAATTGCTTGTGAAAATATCAGCTCCTATCCTAGTTCTATAATAAATAGCACATGACTTGGAGGACCAAAGGATAGCTTCCTGCCGAAGCTCATGCACAAATACTAGCATACCATGGAAAACTTTCTGCTGATGTCAGTGCAGAAGATACAACACAGGATGCCCTTAACTGCATTAAAACAACACAGATTATTTTAAAAGAAAACCTGGGAAACACATTCATCACATGTTCAAGATCAGCATTTTCCATTTAGTAGGAGTGTTCATGTAGTATCTTTCTTACTGTGCAAGAAGCTGCTCTTTTTCCTTCCAAATGCATTTAACATAGTGACCCAAGTAGATCCACCCTGATGCAGCTTTACCAGCTGCTGTACTGTTTCCCTCCTGCAGAGGTGTTCTTTAATGAACACATGTTTCTTGGTCACAGGTAGTCTGCTTTATGGTTGACTGCATTTCTTTACCAGCTTTACAACCCAAAGCCTTAAGGCACAAGTGCCATGTCTATACGGGATGGAAACCTGATCCTTCGGTGGACAGCTCAAGTGATTATGAATTACTCACCGGTGAAATCCTGAAGTGATATAACCAAAAGGACCGGTGGATCATAAACCCACTGGTTTCTTTATTAAAAACGATTTAGTTAATTTAATCACACAGTTTTAAAGTTAACTGAGAGATTTGTACCAAATTTTTCTGTATACCTTGAGAAATAGATATATAGCGGTCTTACAGAAATAATTGTTACTTTTTAAATATCACATAAAGACATGTAGAGATGTAACCATCAAAGAAACTTACAAACAGCAGGCCTTAAACTTTGTTTTGGTAGGATTGGCAGCTAACACTGACCATTTCTTCTCAGCAAAGATCTGGGTTTGTCCTTTTGTAAGACTAGCTAATCCTTGCTCTCTTCTTCAGGAACTGTATTCACATCTTTTTGCATTCACTTGAAGAACAGGTGGCTCAGATCAGCCAAACCTTAATCCTCGCAGGCCTTGAATTTACTGGAACACTATTGCTCTTCCAGTGGGCTTAGAAATTTTCTTTCTTTTTCCTGCCATTACTATGATTAATAATGATCTTAACACATAGACACAGATGTGCACATATATGCACTAATAAACACAAATAAAAAACATAATAGGTTAAGATGTTAAAACCAGAAATCAGTCAGGAAGGCAGAAACCAGCAGTTTTTTTTAATGTGGTAAGGCAAAAAAGTCGTATTTTCATTGAACAAAGGCAGAGTTAGTATTTTGGATAGTCTTACAAGTCAGAAACAAATGCTCTTCATTATCCATTGATTAAAGGAAAGACAATTTCCTAATCTACATTAATTTACTGAACAGCTGGACAAATCTCCAAAACTTTAAAAAAATTATTACCAAATGTTTTGAAATATACTGTGCGTTGCCTGTCCTAAGTCTGAATGCTGCACAATTTGATTATCTGAGATAACCAATTTGTACTCAGAGTAGCTGAGAGCCTATGACAACACATCTCTTGTGACTATCCATAGTTAGTAACCGTTTCTAAAATCCTAAACTGCCCACTATGAGTTTTGAGTACTGAGACCATTTACAGACACTTTTCCAAATTATGACTCATTACATTAAGCCTTCTTTTCATGAAACTCTGCTTAACTGTGCATGTGCTGATTGTTTTCTTTGTCATCTGACTTTCAGACTGGTTACTGATCTCCTTTGATATACTGTACATGACATCCTAACAAAACCAAGTCTTTAATCAAAATGATGAGGATTCAAATGTGTGCCACTGTCAGACAGCAGGGTAAGGCTAACATGCAGCAGATGTGTACTTGCAGGTCAGATGGAATGAATGGATTTAAGACACAGAGTTGGTACAAGCTTTAGTTTAACCCTAGATCTGATTTTAAAGCCCAGGCAGAACATTTTCACAATGAGCTGTGTTGGTTTTAACTGTCAGCTGGCAAAAGGTCGGCACAAATATTTTATACCAGGGATAGCCCTGACAAGCCTTTAAAGTCACAATCTAGAAAACAACGGGAACTTGTTGCAGGCAAAGAGACAAATGGCTTTGTGACTATGTTTTTTGCTTTATGACAAAAATCACCTGCATTAGTAGTTCTGTGTAAATATTTCCTCTGTCATGCTGCTAATGTACAAGATGTGGAAAAGCAAAAGACAGACACAAGTGATTGCTTCTAACAGATTTCATTAATGCAAGCACAAAACAGTAGGATTGCATAAACGAATTCTGCAGCTGCGAATCAAAAACAGCACTCCCTGGTTAGTCAGTTAAGGATCAGGAAGCACCAAGAGCAAATATGTCAGAATATGATCTGCTTTAATATAGTTTAGAAAAGAGCTTGTGAATTTAAACATTTAATTGTGTAAGCTGAACTATTTTCAAGAAAACAATTGATAAACTGTGGGATAGACAGACATATTTTCCTCCTACACATATGCAAAAGTTTTAATCTTAAAACACAGTGTCAGTCTCACTGAGCTCAGTGGGATTTGCGGTGCTCTATACTTTCCAAGAGATGCTTTGTTGCAAACCAGTTCCAGAGTGACTGATACCACTGGTGTTTAAGCTACAGCATGATTAATTTTCTCAAATTTGTTGCAGGCATTGAAGTTGTAGTAGTAACGACTGTTCAGGGCATTACTATTTGTTAGGGAAAGTGTTACCAGATAGTATTCTTACTTCATTAAAGGGAGGGACAGTAGATGTAGTTTAATAGACTATAAAATGAAAGAGGCAGGTTATGCTTTTTGTTCTGCTCTGGGAAAATAAAGATTTTTATGCACTGTAATGATATTTATTTAATGCTGTTGATTATGAACTGAAGAGTCATATCCACACATTGCTATTGGCAGATGCCAAGAATTTGTGGATTCAAGCTGTGCACTGGTTAATTGTAAATTCACTGAAATATCCCCAAGAAATGCTAATGGCAATAATAATGCTCAACTGAATAAGCAGTTAAGCACATCTTAACAAGTTATCATGTTGATGAACCCAGTAGAAATACTGAGATGGATAAATTAATCAGGGGCTAAGTCCTGAGTCCTGCTCAAGAGCTCTGAGCGGAATGTATCGTTTCAAGAATACAAAGGAACCAGAAAGCTAGGAGGTATCTCCAGATGTTGATTCATCTTGAGTAAGAACTTTTTGTATACAGCGTTTCCAACAGTGTCACTGGTGTGTATGTCTGCTGATCCCCAGCTGAAGCATCAGTCCTTTGATGATTATAGGTAGAGGGATTTAATTCACAGCAACCCTAACAGCGCTCTAACATATACCAGACAATGAAATGGCTTTTGTCAGCCACGAGTTTGGGTAAATGTTACCATTTGCAGCTTAATCTTTCACTGAGAATAGTTTTTACTCTTGGACAGAGGTGAATGAGTCCACTGAGGTTAATGAATTCATGAACATGAGTCAGAGATGCAGATCAAAACTCTTGCCTTTATTCTCTTACCGTATACTGAAGTATTTGTACAGTCATTGCTTTCCTTTTACTTGGAGAATAGCATAATGATAGTTTTTTTTAAGGCATCATAGGAAAAGTATCCCCGTTGTTTACTCATATAGCATAATGGGTCTGCCAAAGCATGAAATTCATATAAAAAATGTGCTTCAAGACCACTCAGAGACTACAGGACCCAGTTTTGTACTCGAGTGCCCCACTCAAAATCAGTAGAATTATTTTCAGAAGAAACCCCATGTGTGATCAGTACCATTTCTTTTGCGATGGCGATGCTCCATACATTGCAGTTCATCTGCACCCTGGGATCTCTGGGCAAAGAAAAGAATCTAGTTCTACATTTTTCCTTATTCTATTGGGAAGAATTTTACTGAAGTTATGTATGAGAAAGTGTAACTTTCTGAAAATGTAACTTCACCTTTGTGATCTTAGCACATTTTCCTCAGTTTTGTTCAGCACACTGAAAACAACTGGAGGCCACGATGGGAATATGCACCATTATCAGAGAGTAAAGCACAGCATGCAAATGCACAGGACTGTAGGATTGAGGATGGGAAATTTATTTCTGTCTTTGTGACCACTGTAGTTAGGGTATACAACATATACCTTAATAAGACAATATATTCACATATTGCTGAAGAGATATTATGTTCCATAGTATTTATATATGTTATCATGGAGCGTTACGGCATGCCACCAGGTAGTCCCTATTTCGTTCTATTAATATACGCTGGTACGTGACATGCTGCAGCTTCAAGCATCTGTATAAGGTAGATGGTAACTTATTCCATCTGTGTATACGATGTCCAAGAGCAGTGAATGCCAGTGGAAACTCCCTATTTTACTGTTGCAAAATATCCTAAACCCAAATCCTGTTCCTGGTGACATCTATGCAATGGTACAGTTTATAGCAGGGTTGACAGAGTGTGATCAGTGTAGGATTTGCCTTTAAAGTGCAGTGTGGAAAGTTTCTAGTTTAGGGTACAAATGTTTCACAGGGAATATTATCTTTGCTCTCACTCTTGACATGTTTGGTTTCTAAAATGAAGTACAAACCTACTGACTTCGGACTGAGCATCTAACCTAGATATCGAATTCTCAGATATACATTCTTCTTTTAAAAATCAAAAGGGAAGAGATGCATATTATTGATAACCACCAAATACACACCTTCCCTGTGACAAAAAATGTTGTCAGAAGTTAATGCCTACACTTCTGCCTTTAAATCTTATGTCTCTGTATAGCTCCACAACAGTAGTATTGGCTACCTCCTCTCATATACCTTACAATTCTTCCATCCAGGATCTCAAGCCTTCCCCCTGTGCTTCCTTGTCCTCTCTCTCTCTGTCCATATACAGTATCCTGAGGTCTCATTGCTAATTACTAGCTGGGCAAGAGGCAGCATGTCCTGTGGCTGGTTATGAGCTGTATGAGTGTTGATTGTCCAGCTGGTAAGCCAGACTAAACAGAACTTTTAAGTTCATGTTGCAGTTTTTCCCTTAATGAGGCCAGTCATCTATCTAGTCATCAGTTTTCATGTAGCTGGTTAGAACTTAATATCTTTGAGATCACTGCTCTTCTATCAAATTTGTTTGATATTGGCCAATAGATTCAAAAGTTAGTGGGAAAGACAGAAAACAGAGTTGCATAAGCTTGGGATGATCAGGGTAGGAACACAGTGACGCTTTCTGAATACTAGACTAGGCTAGTGTATTACTTAGGTGTGTACTCACTAGACTAAACTAGACAAACAGATTCAGAGATCAGATAGTTTCCTAAACACTGTAAATAACACTATCCCAGGAATGGGTCCAAGGAGACCTGCTTATGTCAGCATACTCACATTGCCTCTCCTTCCACATTTTGTATCATGGAAATAACTTTGAATCTAGGACAGTCTCTATGGCTAATTCTACTAGCATCTAGGAGAAAGCTTTGGTGTTGTGGAAACGTGCAGCCAAATCCCCATATGCTGCATTTGGGAAAGGATTTTTGAAGAAGCTGTAATAAATTCAGTTGTTTCATTTAGTTCTTTGTTGAATGAGAACTATCTATACATATTTATCCTTCAAGGAGGCAGAATATGTAACTGAATGTTATTTGAGGTTTGAATGCTCCTACCTACTTGCTTCATGAAAGATCACCATCTTCAAATGGCCTCTGTTATGCCAAAGGGAGCAGGCCAATCCATTTGAACAAGGTGTGTCATACGAGTTCTTGCTACAAATCCACTTGCAACCAGCAGAGTTAACAGTGGTTACAAATTTGACCCACAAAATTATTTTTTTTTTCTGTATGTATTCTGTAAACAATATTTTGAAAATACTCATTAAGCTTCTCCTCAATATCAACACAGTAACATAACATCCCATGCTGGAACTTATGCTATGTACATTGATTCATATAAAAATTCTGTCTGTGAATTTCTTTATGTAGCAAGTATTTGATGCCTTGATTCCCCAATGTAGGGGTCACCAGTTGATGTTTCAATGCTGTTCAGTGCTTCTTTTTTCCATTTTTCATTGTCAGGCTTAAAAATAATACTATTTCTCACTAAATTATGATGTTGTACTAGACATGGATATATATATATGTATAAATGTATGTATTATCTTGACTGGCATACCAGCACACATCAGTTAACAGTAGGATCCAATCTTTATTCATTTTTGAGGATAGCATATCATGTGTCCTGGCTGTGAAGAGACAATTGTCTGAAGTTCTTTGATACGATATTTCTAATGTCTTTGTAGTGGCTGTATATATACAGTTTTTCATTAAAAAATCGTAATCTTTACTTCAAAAGAAGAGCTCTTACCAAAGAGCCTCTTATGCTGAAAAATTTGTGAAGATGCAAATTAGCCAAAGCACAATGAATGCCTGCTTGCTTTAATGCACAGCTAATTCAGTTCCTTTGAATTCGGTGTTATGGAGCTACTTTTCTCCAGTCTTATGATTTGTATTATGTGAGTTGAAATGGCCTGAATATACAGACACATCTACAGGACTGTTTCTGTAGCAGCAGGCAACTATGGTTAGTTTAGTTGGAACCACTGTCTTTAATGCTCTGTTTTAACTAGATTAACTTGCTTATACTCTTACCTAAAAACTAAGGTAGGACTTGCTGGTAAATTCAATTGACTACATTTGTCTGTTAAATTGAAAACTTTTAAAAGTTTAGGATTTATAAAAGGGTAATTCATTTATAGAAGTGGTAGAGTTCTCTTTATGCAGTAATTAATTAGTCTGATTATAAATAGAAAACATTTTTGAAGTCTTCTGCTATCATAAAGCCGTTTGCAAAGTCCGCATTACGTAGTATAAAAAAGTCAAACAGAAATCCATCTGTCTCTTGTAGTTCCCTGATCACCAGATGTGCCTCTTTCCCTGTTTTCCTTCTGGGGGAAAAAAAAAAAAAAGATTGTATGACATTCTTTTGTGCTAAAACATTTTATTGCTCATTTCCCATTTTTTTCTTTAGGAGATAACCATAGCCAGATCACAAACTTGAAGGTGCATTTATTGGACTTCCATTAGAGCCTCTGGAGAAAAATGCATCTATTTCTTCAGCTTAGTTTATGCAGACGTAAAATAAGTCAAATGTGTGAAATTTAGATTCAGAGTTCGCAGATTGTCCTTCAGAGAAGAAATCAAATGAAAGCTCTCTAAATAACAAAAATAATCAAACTTATTTGGTGACGGATTTCCTGAATTTAGCTGAAAAAGTTAGTAGTTTGTGTTGGGGTCTGGTTTATATTAATGCAGATAGAAGGCCACCATCCTAGAAATGACTTCTTGTATCAACAGCAGGATTTCTTTGGGTACCCTGTGTTATACTGTGGGCCTTTATAGTAATTGATTTCTGAGATAACTCCACAAATATATCTACTGCAATTCCATGTTACAGAACTAGACTGTTAGTGTACCAGTCCCGTTGAACAACTAAGAACAGAACCTTCACTGAAATTGAAGAATGTTTTACAAACACCAGTGACAATTCTTTGGCAGCAGTTTCCAGGGGGGGCATTGAGCAATGCTTGTAAATCACCACCATAATGTTAAGATGCAGGAAGATGTGCCTGTTTAGTGTAACTAAAGTGGAGGTGATACTGCTACTGGATTCCAGTGTAGGACCAAATTCACTAGGCCATTAATTTTGCTTTGCATCACTTCCTCAACACAAAGCAGACTTAATGTTAAATTAACTGCCAGCCCAGAGGTTCACAGTGTGTTGGAGAATCCAGGTGGTGCAGCTCTGGTGGAATGGCTTGTATAGTCCCTTCCTCTTAGTTTCAGTGTAGATGTTGAGCAAAAAAGGGTGGGCAAAAGCAAGGGCAGATGAAGGTTTCAGTATAATAAACTCATGGCTTCCAAAATTCTGTGGTTAGGTAAGAATCTCAGCTTTCATTTAAAAATTAAGTCTCAGAAGCCATAAAATAAATCAAAAGAAAAACAGACAGATATTAATCTTGTGATGTTTGATCCAGTTTTGTGTTTTGGGGAACTGTCTTCTGGTTTTTGAACACCTGGATTTGGCAAGACCGGTATCATGCCTGGAACAATATACCCAAAGAGTTTTCTTACTATCACTGTTCCCCTCCTACTCCCTTTCAGGTAAATGAACTAATTTGGACACAATATTTCAACACATTTTTTGCATTGAAGGTGGCTAATAGCTTACTATAAGCAGAAAGAATATCTCTATAAGCCCAAATAAATAGCTGAATAATGTGTTCTTCACAAACTAAATGATCCAAATCTACAGTAAAACAAAATGTTAAAAATTAATTCCTCTACTTATGTGCCTAAGCCCAAGTTTAGGATTCAGTGTTTCAAGAGATACAAGGATGCATAACTGCTGTTCTAGTGGCTATCCCTTCTCATACTTTAATGAGTGCCTTGACATTAGGATATTTACATTAGAAATGTTTTATATGGTAATGCAATGTGGGAAAGAACTTACAGTTCATGATTTTGTACTCTTTATCAGCTTAAGGAGAGTAAAAAGCCAAGTGTGTACATTTATTTAAATTAGTTAGACTTTAAAGACTGAATTCCCGGATCCGTTAGAACTAAATCCTAGAATGTTTTCTGGCAATCAGTTGTTTAACTGAAGTAAAGCATGCATTTGCAGTTTTTTGCTGGATCAGTGTCACATTAGAGGTATCCTGCAGATTTGGATCCTGTATGTCTAAATATGCTGAAACTTTACAACAGTTACTTATAATCCCAAAACAGAAAACAAAAATATTGCATAAGAACTTGAAGGAAAAGACTTTAAAATCTTAAGTTTTTGAATAATGGGATCCTATTTTGATATTTGCAAATACACGTCATTTATGACTTAGGATTTAAAAAAAGAAATTTCTTTAAAGCTTTACAGTTTATCTTAGTATGAATTAAGGAACATTTTGAAATACCTATTCTTCTGTTAAAATGCACTTTAGGGGCTTCTATGAATCTTATTATTTTCTGAACAGACCAGAGCGACTCACTCAGAAAAGTAAAGGGCTATCAAGTAAAAAAGTATTTAGAGATTTCTTTATATGTCTGTTATTCACTCAACAGACTGAAACTGCTTCTCTATCATACTAATACATAGGGACCTCTGTCTACAGTTGTTCAACTGTTTGTGTAACAAGATGTCTGTATGCTTAGAATGCATTATCAGATTATGAGTGGAAGAATTTCATGTGCTCTGAATGGCTTTTAATGTGGTAATATACCGTGCATGTCTTCTTTTACTGAAATACCTGGTTTAGTTTCCTGATTTTTTTCTTTCGTGACTTGTTCTTTTACTTAAAGACCTAAGTGCAGCGGTCGGTAGGACTGGAGAGCTCAGAATGTTAGTAATGAGATATGGAGCCCTTTTCTTCTAGGTCACTGGCATGAATTTGACCCTGATTAGTAATAATGGAGAGTCATTATCAGCTGGTGACTGTTTGGTGGCCTACGACATACAAGCCGGTGGTTTCACTTTGTGTAATGACCCATGGCTGCATACACATACACACAGTCTTCGGTTAAAACATGTGCAAATAGCTTGGAAAATACCATATATCTCATGATTGAACTTCAAAACTCAGGCTGAAAGGTCATCTGTGGTGGCAATTAGGAGTGACAAGCTTTATACCCTGTCAGCCACAGAGAACAAAGCACTCACCAGCATTCACGCAGGTCATTTGCTTCTGCTTGGACAGTGGTACATACACATTTAAGGCAGAATAACACAAAATAATGGATAAGTACTAAATCCATTCTACAACACAAAGTTATGAAGCAAAGTCCTTAAGGTGTGGAGTCTGTGAGCAAAAAGGGAAGCCAAAAATAAAGGGGAAGAAATCCTGGAAAAAAAGTCGCAAAAAGGGAAGATATGGAATGGTAGAACAGAGAATATAGAGAAATGTAAATCAGCAAATATACTGCTGGCTCATGCTTCCCAAAACACCTGACCTCTCCGCTGGCTTGCTTTTCAGAATTAATCTACTTCCTGTAAAAAAATGTCTTGTTATATAAGGAAAAAAGTCATCAAAGTATTTAAGCACGTTTTTCACTTTCAGCATGAGAAACATCCTGCTTGTTTCAGCAGTGACTGTTATCCCTTACATTAGGTATTTGCTTATCTACCTCACCAAAGTGAAGTTTCATAATTATGCTGTGTAGACTAAGCTAAAGGGCTTGGTTATGATGATGGATGGTGACTTTACTACATCATCAGCAAGCAGCGTGATGACCAGGAAATTAGCAAGGAGTAACAACGAAATAAGAAGGTCCCCACTGATGTAAGATGAACTTTAGAGAGGGTTGGGAGGGCTTTTGGAGCAAACACATGCTGGGTCAGTATTTTCCACAAACTAGTTCACCCATCTCTACAGTTACTGTTAAATATCTGTGACATACGTGAGTTGATTCAATGGTAAAAGGCTTAAAGATCAGGCTGGGTTGACATTTTTCTTGTGAGGCTCAATATCATGAAAACATTCGAAGTGTAAAGAGCTGCAGAACTGGCTAGTTTCACATGTCATACTGATGCTGTGTGGCTTTGTAAAAGAACTGATACACTTTGACGCTCTAGGCCTGAAGCAAATACAAAGCATAGGACTTCTGAGCATGGTAAGAGACCGTGAAGCAGCAGCATAGAGCACCAGGTAAGATCAAATTCCTGGCTGTCTTCCATTTCCCTGTCACACTGCGTATGCTTAACAAACTGCTTTTACAATAGTGATAGGATATGACTGCCACCTGCATGCTATGTAATACGTATACTCTACAGTAAGAACATTTAGCAGCTGCAAGATATAACTAGTTTAAGCCTAGAATGCCTGGATGTTCTTAGGTGAGCTCACTACTTTCTAAGCTGTAAAAATGCTTAATCTCTGTGTCACTTTATATTAATTTGTAGTTAATATTGTCAGTGAGTTGACAAAGGTGCATAACCAGAGGCAGAATCTGGCCTATCATATGATTCCTCAACTAGAGACACTGCAACCTCATAATGGCATATTCTGCTTTGTTTTCATGTCTGAAATGTGAAAAAGTAGATCTTGCCTTGCAGAGCTGTAATTGCCAACTCTGCTACAAACAGATGTTAGCTCTGCGCTGATACATGATAACCCACAGATGCTAAGACCACATTTTGGTTTAAGAACTTTAAACAAAATAGCTGAATGACAGTTTAGCAATACATTCTTGTCGGATGCTTTTGACTGGCACTTAGATGGGAAGCTTTTTGGAGCAGGAAATCATCTTTTATTTGATAATTATATGAGGCCCTGTTCCTAATACAGTTCTACTGAAAAATTATTATTATATCGCTTATGATTTTTTAAACTTAGAATAATGCAAACACTGTAAGTAGCTTTTATTAAGTTCTGAGGCTTATTAAGACTTCTTGTATAAAAGTACCTTTCTTCTCTTTAATTCTCTTCTGCTTTCTCATTTGGGGTCTGTAGTCACTTTTCTTTAAGCTTATTACCTCATTAACTTTGTCTTGTTCTGCAGAAGCAGTAGGTTCTGCTCTGCTCAAAGGCAAATCTTTATGCTGTAGTTAGCAGGGGACTGTATGTAGATCTTCACTTCCTGCTCATTGTGTCTTGTGGCACTTCTCACAATAAACTTGGAAAAGCTAAGGCTTATTATATATCAACTATATTTTTGTCTTTTACAGTCCTCCATTGCTAAATAAGAAAGCCAAGCTTCTTTCACAAATAGAGGAAGCATCTTGCTGCTTTCCAATAGGTAACCGCAGATACTTCATACGTAACCATTGATTTTCTATCCAGGGATATGTAGGAAATCTTACAAAGAGCATGAGTAAGCACGCATCTAATAACGTGTCAGACTTTTCCTGTTTCCACACTTGAATGCTCAGTCCAGAATACTGATCCTCGCACCAGAGAACAACCACAGTTTACAAAGTCAATATATACTGTATGAAGTAGCTGTATAGTTATGATAGTTACCACAGGGAATGAAGCCTAAAATTTTTAGATGCAAGCAGAGGGCATAGGCAGGATCTGACTTTTCTCTGAAGTAGGCTCAGCTAGAGGAAAAATATTGATTTTCACCACAGCCATCCTTCCTTCAAAAGTTATTTCATGTTTGAAAGGAATGCATGATGCTATAGAGGAAAAGAAAAAGGGTGATATTTTATCTTAATTTATAATTTTATTTTATTTACAGGATTCAGTTATTTTGGTTTTTCTTCCTTAAACAAAAGCAAAGAAAACAGATTTTCTTTAACTGCAATGTTTGTTGCATACTGCACTGGAAGTTATTAATTTGGATCAGTGGTGGCAGTCAGTGGCAGGTGTTGCAGGCATCAAACAAAAAAAAAAGTAAAAAAAAATATTAATCTTGAAAGGTTTCATTTGTTTGCATAAAGCACCCAAATATTAACAAATTTCTCTGAACCAACTGCCAAGTCTTATATCTGGAAAGTCTAAAAACGACTTTTCTAAGACTATATGCAAACTGCCGGCTTCAGTTCATGAGGGCTTCGCAGACTGAAATCAATTGCCTGGTTTCAAAACCCTGTAGTCAATACTGGGTTTTACTAGGAGAAAGGCTGCTGGGCTTTGTGGGACCACTGGTCAGACGCAGAAGTAAGTTGCTGTTGGGGCTGGGTGTGTTTTGATAGAACACATTTGTGCAGAAATGCAGGTGCTCTCCTTTCAGATGGGGCAAATGAGAAGTGGAGGAGGACATAGGAGACACAGACATGCAGATTACATTCTCTAAGCCCCCTGGAAAATCAGGTTTTGCCTGTGTTCCTACACTCATTTTTTCAATATGAGCAATTGACAGCTTGATATTCATGAGCATTATGAAAAAATGAAATAAAATCAGTTCCAAAAGGGTATGCTGTATAATTCTCATGTTATGCCATTTACTTGAGATAACTATCTCTTTCAGAAATACGGATAGATTCATTGTATAACACAAGCAAAATCAGACATTGTACCCATATAAAAATATACCTGCACCGTATTATATATTGCCCATATGAATTCTAGTAGTATTCCTGTCCCTTTTGGA
>VWZZ01004901.1:779772-804172 GCA_013399095.1 Psophia crepitans | reverse complement strand
TTTTTTTTTTTAAATTTAAACAGTTCCACTTGGTGTTCTTTTTGCTCATTCTTCTGAAGAATTTCTGCCTGAAGCACAGCTACAGTACACTCATAAAACATATCAAGGTATCAGCATTCTCCAGTACTCCAAACACTCCAAACATTGCTGTGTGAACAGCTGAGAGTGCATTTTTTTAATATTCACAACTAAAAATACTTCGGCACTTAAAAGTGCCCGGTTCTGCAAGCCTTCCTTGGCCAAGACACTTCTCAAAAGTTCAGTGGAATTCTAAACCCAGTGGGATTGCAGATTCAAAATAAAAATCTCAAGGATGTACTTCAGGAGGTAAAAAACCAAAGCAATAAATGAACTCTGAGGAAAAAAAAAAATCCTTTTTGATTAGGAAGCAAAAAACCCCATGGTAACAACAATAAAAAATCTTAAAAATACTATCACAACACAGTTCTGTATTTCTAAAAGATTAATTCCTTCTGTAGGAAATAGCTGTGTAATTAACATTTACTAAAGCAAAAGCCCAAACCTGTATTCTTTGCCCATTCCAAACTTCTCCTGATTTCATGCAAACATAAGCGCTCTAAAAATGTCCTACTTTCTTATAAAAAAATAAATGTAGCATTTATAATAATGTGAGAAAGCATGAACCTTACTAATACAGCACCTGTATAAAATTGCTAACAATCACGTAAGCATGGATCTATGAAATATGCAACATTGATGTTAACAGAAATGAAAATTTGATTTCAGTGATGAACTTCGGCAGATTCTGCAAAAGAAGTGAGTCTAGCAGAGAATATTAGATGAAGTAAATGTAAGGTTGTTCATTCCGCAGTTGATTCTGAATCCTTACTATACCTACTTACCAACATAAGAGATTTGTAAAAGATAGTGAGAAAAAAAGTCTTCCTCTTTGTTCTTAGCTGATTTTGTTTTGAGCTCACCACTGCAGTCTTGCTGGAACTGAAGGATGCATAAGTTGTAAGGTATGAGATACAGAATGAGATTTTATATTTTCTGCTTCACCCAACAGCCAATTAAATCACTAAATGAGGTTGTGAAAGAAAATTTTTCTGTTACTCTTCTGACAGTACACAGGGTAAAAAATGGATCCAAAAGTTTTAGATTTAAATTTTTTTTTCAACTCTTGAAGTCAATTAATCTAGCCAGATGAAAAAATGACAGGGGAATGAGCCTTAAAATTGAACTCTTAATTCTTCAGAGAAGTTCATCACTGGAACAGTGCTGCTGCGTAAAGTGATAGGGCCATAGTGTATATGAGTTCTTGTCTACTCAGTTGTTCATTCCTCCAACAAATCCACCTCATGTCTCTTGCTTCAGTAGCTCCTGTGTTTAAGACTTGTAGATGGTCAGCGGTTTACAGTTCCTTCTCAAAACTGGCTCACAAAATACCTATGACTGTGCCTCATCCATCAAATAATGAGCAGTGAAAATCTGTGGCATGAAATTGGACTTTGTGAAACTTCTTAGTGGAGGCAAAGAACTGAAATAGGAGAGGAAAACAACAGTTTCATTACTAAAACAATTGGAGGAACTAGACTAGTCTTAAGATCTTTAATCTAGTCATAAGATACTGTTTCTATTCCAACATTAAATGTAAAAACCCCACTGTTCTAGGAACAAATCTGATCCACATTCACATGGCAAGCAACACTGTGTTCAGTTGTAGGGTAGGTTTCTGAGCTGCAGTAATTTCACTGCCACAAGGAACATGGACTATTAAGCAAGTAGTAGAACCTGGCTAATTCACATCAGTGGTTCAAAGCACCAATGTCTATTACTAAAATTTGTAAATTAGTAAGTTATCAAGCAGCATGGCCCATTTTTACAATTTTCCCATGAGCGTTAATGATATTTGATGTTTTCTTAAAGGTTCCTCCTGCAGGCTAGTGAGTAGATGCAAACTTCAGCTTCCATCAAAAAAAAAAAGTTCTAGCCTTTATGGTTAGAGATAAAACATGAAAACATGAGCCAACTGAACCCTAGAGTATCAAAAAACAGAAGGCAAATAAGCAGAGCCCCCAAATTATTTATTTATTTTTTAAAGATCTGGCAAGCATCAGCCTAATCTTTTGATATTTGATGGACCACTTTATGCTTTTTAAACACCTGTAGTTAGCAATATTGAACTGGCACAGTATGAAACAGAAGAGCATTCCAAATATCATTGTACCCGATCCTGATTTTGCAAGTCGATAAACACCATCCAGTGGGAGCTTAAGGCACTGTGCAAGTTTGAACCTTTATTTAATAGAAGCAGTTTAATATTAATTATTTATTACAATATAGTGTAAAATATTCCTTTTTTTTCCTGTATAAAATTAAAGTAGTCCTTGTAATATGAAACCTGAGCACAGCTCTCTAATTTAGCACAGCACACAATTATAGAGTTAAGCACGTGTGAAAATGCTGAATCAGGTTTTTTCCTCTGTGTATGCTGAGAAATAGGGAGGAATTTCCAGATTACTTAAAGTTCTATTTTATTATTCATTTAAGAACAAAACAAGGCAAAAATAAAAAGGGCAGTGAGGTCCAAAAGTGTTGGAGACACACATTTTCAAAGCCTGTGACTCATTTTGTTGCGCGTGAGGGGTCAAGGTTCTCAGAATACATCCATGAAGAAATTTATGAAATAAGTTTCCATATGTAGATTCCAATTTGTGCAAATAATGATGTAACGTTTGTAACATTTGGATTTCTGAGTCTTGTTGACCTAGCAGAATATGGCTCCTTTTCCTTCAGAATCATTGCAGGAATCTCAGCTAAAACCTTACATCTGCCAGAATACAGGATTAGACAAATTGGCAGGTGGTAATAGATTCAGAAGTTAAAAGGAAACAAACTGAGCAGCAGGATAAAATCAGGGCAAGGTAATTAACATTCTGTTTATATTTTCAAAGAAGAAACAACAGGAAAAGAACAGATGCCGGTTCAGATTTGTGGACACTCCCAGGAATTTTTTGCTTTAGGTGAAACAGTAAGAACTGTCCAGAAGCTGTGGGACTCAACTGGCCACGCTGGTGAAAGAGGTCAGATTGCACCGAGGGGCAAGAGGCATAGAAGGGTGTCATTTAACACACATGGTTGCTTTCTGCACAAAACTGTTTCTCAGCTCCAGATGCGCTTGTGGGAAAAAAAAAATTACAAAGGAGCAACTAGAATTTAGAAATTATAATATAAATTAAAAGTGATATCAGAGCTATTGGGAGTTTGTTTAATAAGGCAGATTTTAGTCTGGCATCATACCTTAACACACCCGAAGATATATAGTCAGCCCAAGAGCTACAGCGAAAAGCAGAACAATCATGCAGCAATCAGTCATTTTTGAAAATACCACATGGGGCATATGGCAGAGAACTGAGATTATTCTGTCTACAGTACATACTGCCAATACAGTGTTCTTTTAAAGGCTGATTCAGAAGTCAGTTTGATGGAGAGGGGATTGGGTTGATATCAAAATATGTAAGGTTTTGGAGACCTTACCAAAACAAAGAGAAACCAGATATAAAACACTGGCCCCAGTGAGGGCTATTGCAAAATTCCCAGCTGTCCAAGATGGACCAGTTCATTAGTGATTAAGTGCCTCTGCAGCTCTGCAAAAGTCAAAGAAGTTTCAATTTCACCCTGTTGGCCACAGGCTTGATCTAGCAACTGTTGAAATCTTTGTAGGTTATTTTTTTTTCAATAATCTCAGTGAGCTTTAAAACGTACCTCCATTCATGGGATACGTAGCCTTTCCCCTGTAGTGTCCACAAGAAGTACCTATGCATCTGCTTTTCACTTCTACACGATTAATATTAACATCATTTTACAAGTTTGTTTAAACTATATCAGTAGTTTTATTTAGGCCTGGTATGTAGGTATATATTGCAATTGTAGCTGAATAACGCAGCAGAGGTGATTTCATGCAGAGAGAAAGAGAAATTCTCATTGCTTTTCTCCTGTGTAGCAATTTACTACTGAAGTAGGATTGTCTTCTGTTCTAGGGGGAAAAAAAAGTTTAGATGTCAGTGAAAGGAAATATTGAGGCAAAATGCCTTCCAGAATTGACTCTGCAGACTCAAAAGGTGAGAATTTCACCTCTAATTTCACATATATTTAGAGTGAAAGTCTGGACAAAAGTTTACTGTGACGCAGACTTTCAGTGAGGTGTCTGGTCGGAACACCAGGTAGGGTGTAAGGCATCTGTCTGGCTAAGGCACAGCTATGGAACCTGAGAGAGATGTTCAGTACCCATTTTTGGTATCACTTTCTAGGTCAAACCCCTTAACCAGTCTGTATCAGTCCTTTCACTGGTAAAATATGGATGATATTCCCCTACTGCATGATGAATTAAATATCACATAATCTTTAACATTTATAAATGCTTTGTAATCATTCACTATGAGATCAGATAGAACTGCAAGGTAAAGCACAATCCAAATACAAGGTAAGAAAAGTCAAAGCCTTTCATGCAGTGCTAGGAATATCCAATATGACTCATTTGGAATAAAATTTTCATTTCAGTCTATTTCAAACATACATGCAGTGCTACTGTTAGGCCATCTCAAGTTTCTTATGAAAACATTGCTCTGCTTGCAATGGATTGTAGCATGGTGCAGTACTAAATCCATTCAAGAGGGAACCTGTTGATTTTCATGTATATTAATCCAGCGTAGCGTTCATGGCAAGGCTTTATTTTAGGTGAACAGATTTGATTGTTAAGGCAGCAGTGTTTGTTTGCTGTTGTCTTTCTGTGGTGTTGTTTTAGGTGGTAAAAGATGGAAAATATTTCAGGACTAGGACTTTTAGCTACATCTTTTAGTTTTACTGAGAATCTTTTACATAAAGCTGATCACTGATTTTTAAAAGTATTCAACTTTTCCTTTTGGTTTTTTTTTTTTTTTTTAATATGGAACACAAAGGGAGATTAAAAGTAGTTTCATTTGTACAATTGATTTTTACTTTATTGTTTGTGTTTGGTGCTCCCACAGAGAGCCCGGATATATACATTTTGCACATTGTATTCTTCCAGAATTACCACTGTATGGGTACATAGGGAGAAGAAGTGGGGCACAGAGGGCGGATTTACATTTCCCCTCCCTTTTTTGTTAAGAATTTTATCAACTTGTTTTTAGCGGCAGTGTGCATAACTCTGTGTTCTATAACGTCAGCAACATTTTGTTGAAATCAAGTTTCACTATTTGTCTAGTATACTAAATTAGAAAGACAGTAATCTTTCCTTCCCTAACTCAGTTCTTCCTAACCCAGTGACCCAGATCCCAGTAAGTTTCCTTAAGTTCAGAAGTACGATTTCGCAGAACAGGCAGTACATTCATGCTAGTTCTAACTTTTATTTATTATTTTCCTCATGGAAGGTATTTTTGTCTGGTTGGTTATATACTTTTTCTGTTTGTTTGCTTCTGTTTTAAAGCAAAGCTAACTCCTGCTCTGTCAACGTGACTTAGTTGGATTGTCATCTTCCTTTTACTAAACTTTTCACAGGAACTGGAAAATAAAAATGTTATTGAAAAATGAAATTTCAGGGCATCATCCTACAGCAGAAGCAGCAGATTTAAAGGACATTTACCCAACTTAAACTGGCAGCGTAACAACAGGCAGAAGATATTTCAGTCTGTAAGTTGGGAGGAAACCAGTGGAAGCTAATTGATTTATAAAATAAATTATTGTAATGATTATAAATAAATTATAAGCAGATATACCGGAGCTTGTAAATAAACCCCATATCCCTCTAGATAGTTCCAACAGGCTAATCTTAGGAATCTATGTATCAGTCAACAAGACCAAGGATGCTGTAATATTAGATGGACAGAGATCACTTGATATTCTTTGGCACTTACCAAGTGTTATGGAAACTAAATTTCAGCACAGACAGGACTGCACTTCACCTAGTGACAAAATGCCCAACGTGCCATTCCAAAATGATGCATTTTCAGACGTCCAGGGAAACTACAATTAGCTTCCATCTCGCTGGAGGTCAGGAAATCTAAAGCTCATGGGCATACTACAATGCAGTTTTGTGTTGCATTGAGTCAACCTTTCAAGAAAACTTGAAGTAGGTGTTATCAGGGAGATTTGAAACCCCCTTTAAATCGGATGCTACTGTGTTCATTTGCTGAATAAATTTTCACCAGTTTATCTGGAATTCTATGTATTGATTCAAGGCATGCTTCAGTAAATGTTCAACATGACTTCAATGGATGAGTGAGTTTACATTTATGGTTGCTCAGTTTAGTAGCAGGCACTGCTTCTAATCCCTGTGGAGCTGCTATTAGCCATTGGTTGACCTGAAATTCACATGAGTTGGCTTTAATTCAGAGCTTGGTTTGCTCTGCAGGGTTTGCTGGTTTGGGGTGTGTTTTGTTTAAATTTTGACCAGTGACTTAAGCCAGTTTTTCTGGAGTTTTTCTTCTTATTCTTGAGAATATCTTTTTTAAAAAGGAGAAGAGATTACTTTATAATGACTGACAGCTTGTAGAAATAGTATTAAAACAAGCTTTTCTGAAGTAAATAGAATGAACACTTTTGCCTTCAGACTTACATGGTCTTACTAGAACTAATCTTATTTCTGTATGATTTCTGTTTTGAAAATACTAACAATCAGCAAGATGAGGAAATGAGAAAAAAGCAACGGGCAAACAAGAATGATCATATATTGGAATAAAAATAACAGGAGCTACTCATGGATGGAGATCATGATGCCCAGTGCCAGCTTTCTCATTTATGTTCTTTTGTCATTGGACTCTAGGAGAGAAAGCCAACACAGCCCTTTAGAAAAACACCTTTCTACATCCCTGAGCTATATTGACTGTATCTCACCTTTGAGTTTTCTGCTCTGTGAGGACATACATCATTTCTCCTTAAGCAATCATCCTAGCTAAAAGTTTGTTAAACGGAAACCAAGGTAATCAAAAAGTAACAGTGATTTTGTAAGAAAAATGATATTAAAATGAAAGGAATTATTTTCTTAACATATATAGTTATTGTGAGGCCTTCTTAGCTTGATGACAGGCATATCTTACATCTTTTTAAATCCTTCTCTTTTTTTGCTAACCCTTGTAGTCAGCCTGTCGCTATTGCAGGGATACCTGGATAACAATCCTTTTTCTGGCCTGCAGGTGTCTTATCACCCCTTGTGTATCGGTGGAGCCACATGTACAGGTTCATCTCTTCCAGTGGTTTTCAGTATCTATACCCAAATTTTCAAAGCCTTTGTAGTAAGGGAATGTTATGACTTGCTATTCTAATTGCAGGATTGGTCACCAGTGATCTACAGACCCTTTAGTCATGATTAATAAGTGTCTTTTAAAAAAATTAACTGTTTAACTGAGACATAACTTGTTGCAAACCATGACTCATCATCTCTGTCTCAGGCGTCTCCAAGCCATGTCTACTCACTGAACCATTTTTCCCTCTCAAAAGATAATTGAATTATGAGCCTGTATTTACAATCAAATAACTATCAGGTAATGACTGACAAATATGCTGCTGCACTGTTAACCTTACACAAAGCCATCTCCAGCCAAATGAGAGACAGGAGCTCACTGCCATGGGATGACCTTTGAAACTGAATTGAGACCCTTTGTATGAGTGGTATAGAACCTTGCTCTTGGAGTATCGGAGTTCCTGCGTACACCAACTTGCTGTATGCAGGAGCTAAGGCAGGGCATTTTGCTCTTCCCTGCCTCCCGCCTGCCAGACTTGCTTCCCAATCTTTACTAGATGTCCATATCCCCAGGGCCCAGCCTGCAGTGCTCTGTTCTGCTTGTTGCTAGCTATGACACGTTTGGTATTGCTTGCCTGTTTATAACCGTACTTTCCAGCACTCCTTGGATAATTATGCTGTTTCTTGTGCTTATTGTCTTTAGGCTTTGGCCAGAGTGGTAGGGAGGGCCAGGGACAGCAAGAGGATGGTCAGAGAGGGAAGCGAGAGAGCGCTTTCTGTATGGCCTCTAACATCAACATAGTTTGTTCCTTCCCTATGAGGAATACTCTGAGTGTCCAGACAGTGTAATTAGCTTCCAAAGCTACTGGAGGGAACATTTCATGTGTTTTTAATAATCTGTGCTGGTTTCGGATGGGACAGTTAATTTTCTTCATAGAAAGACCTTAGAAACTTAGTGTGACCTTTTTTCTTTTTTTTTTTTTTTTTGTATTATTTGAGGCCTGGCAGTCTAACTTTTGATTACACTGCAGAAGGGTTGCGTTTTGTATTAGAAAAATTTATATCTGTATGTGGCTTGCAGAAAAACATCTCAAAGCTGTGTGCAATTCTCAGTAAAGAAAGCTTCTTTTTTATATGCTAAGTTTAACAAGCAAACACATTTCCTCCACTTCTCTAGCACTGGAAATACTGCTGTTGAGTTAAAAGTCTGAGATATTTTCTGGAATAGGGAGTATTTCTCTATGCTTTTGTTGTAGATTTCTTTGTATTTATCTTATTGAAAACTATTGGTGACAGGACGAAACTCTGATTTGCAAGGTCTTTTAGCATTAGTCTGTATTCCCCATCTGTGAAAATCTCACTAGCTGGCACTACAAGGGCAGAATCTTAATGCACTTCAGGTTTCTTCTGTACAGGATTGGTTTGCTGTGGCCTCTCTGCCTTTTATACTAGCTAATCAAGGTCCACAGGGACTGAAGATGGGTAAGTAGCTATTCCACTTGTCTTGTAAATGTCCATATAGAAAGATACATGGTTACTTACTATGGAGATGGACAGGAAATAACGGTGAGGGGGAAGATCTTTACCTCATTAATAACATTACATTTCCTATAGTGCATATTTTTCAGGTATTAAAAGTTAATAAGACAGTGTTAGCTTACAAGACTTAAGAGATGTGATCATAGTAAATGTGTCTAGAGGTTCAGAAAATATTACTAAGATATTTTAAAGCATATCCAGAACTCTTTCCTTCAGATTCTTTATATGTCAAACAATAGTATTTTTTTGTTCCTTGTTTAAAGTCTTAAGGGCTGCAGCTACCATAAGAAAATTAGTGCTCATATTATATTGGTTATTATAGTTGTACTTTGAGGCACCAGTCTTGACTGAGACTTTGTGATAGTATGTGTGGTGCAACACACTTAGCAGGGTAGCTTCTGCTCAAAAGAAATTGAAATGTGTCTGGACAAGACTCACAGAAGTTCTGATGCATCCCTTTTATAGATAATGAATTGATAGATGAAATTATACACTAAGTAACCAAGATATAACAGAAGCGAATAAAATCTTCTTTGGGGAAGGCTCTGTTTATCATTCCTATAGGTATTGTGTATGTTTTGCAGTGGGCACACTGTCAACCAAAGCTAAGTTTAGCATGCACATAAAAGGTACTTTGTTGGCATCTTTTCCTTGCCATTTTATCAAAATTACCGTAGCTCAGCTGCCATGGCTTCAAATTGCTTCTTCCATATATGAACAAAGCACTGCTTGTGAGAACAGATAAGAACCAAGAATATATTTGGCACTATATAAATAATACCGAATGTCTTCATCCTCTTATAAATAACTTTTGCATTCTTCTCTCAAGTTTACACACATACCTGGATGGGGTTCTGTTTAGCATGTATATTTTCTCCATTGTTTAGAGAAAATATATAGAGAGAAGAACTCTTCAGGTAACTGCACATACTCCAAGAGTTATAAAGGCCAGTCACTTCTCAGGAAACTTCAGAACTCTTGTAAAATGCTTCCATGTATTTATGTATCTGAAACTGTGAAGCAAAAAATAGAATAGCAATGATGCTGAGAAAGAGGATCCCTCAGAGAGTAAAAATATAAGGAAGACCCCAACAATAAAAGTAAGACATTGTCTCAAGACTAGCCCTGTGTGGTAGAGTCACAACCTTAAGTAAAACATCGACTGCACTGCAGTCTTCCTCTGTGCCAAAGGTAATTTTTTGAGAGGTTTTCAAGGAAAATCCAGTAAGGTGCAATGCCCTTTATGTTATAGTCAGAGTCCCATCAGCTGATGTTGTTTATTTTTGTTAACTCTTAGCAGTAAACGTACTTCTTGAAACTAGCTGAACTATGCCCCTTGCACGGCATCTAACTGTCCAGTAAGCAGCTGTAATTGCTGTGAGGGTGGAAAAGATGATGACGTTCTCCTAACTGTCTCTCTTGCATATAACTAAGTTCTATTTGTAGTTATGTGGGTGATTTTAGGTAGTTTGGCATAGAGGCAATAGAGCTGATTTCTGCAGAACTTCAGCAGACAGATTAAGCCCTCTGATCAGAGTTCTTGTGAGATTTAAGATATTTGTTGTAGCCCCTCATGAGGCTACCTTCACTGTTTTCTGATAGATCTGGAAACTTTTGATTAGACTGCAATGTTTTTAATACTGAACAGACAATAGCACTAAACTGATTTACTGAAAAAGGCTTTCTTATGCAATATCCATGAAGTATACAACGATTGTAATGCAACCTTTTCTTCTTAGTGTTCACATTGTATTTTGCCTTATTTTTACACAGTTCCCTGGAAGTTATGCTTGCAGCAGACTGCAGACTCTTTCTGTGTGTCAGTTTTGAAACATTTTCACTAGGCTAAGCAGTTTAAGTCCCGAGAATAGGACTCACCACCAGAGTAGTTTTACACAAACACAAACACTTCATTCAGATACTTCCTTTTTTATATTTTTAATATTTTTTATACGTTATTTGTGATAACTGTATTTGGTCTGCATAAAACTGCAGAAGTAGTTGGAATGTTTGTTTTATCACTGAGTTTGTATAACATTTGCTATAAACCACTTTTTTTTTTTTTAGGGTTCCAAGAGAGTACAATTGATTAGATGCATATTTTCTGCCTTATACAACAGATGACACCCAGCTGCACAGCTTTTCTCAGGTAAGTGAACTATTATATATTCCCCTTTCTCTACCCTTCCCCATGTCCCTTAATTAATAAGGAAAACCAGACTTCTATCTGCATGAAGCTTGTTTTAAAGTCAGTGCATATGTCCATGGAAAATACATATCTAGTTACAAGGATTTATCCACTGGGGCCAGACAGCATAGATAGCTCTAATAATGAATTTGAAATAGGATTTTCTTACTACACTGAAAAAAAAAAATAAAATTCCTCAGACTCAAAGATAAATCAAAGGAAAGTGGCACCCTGGTGGACCAGACAGCCCATTGGCAGCCCAGTCACATGAGAGCCTCAAAGGTCACTACCTCAGCATCAGCAGAGCTGTTTGTAGAGCTCACTGTGGAGTTTCACATCACGGCTAAATCAGAATACTTAATAATCTGGCACCCAAATTTCACATGCTGCCAGCCTCAGTCCTTATGTGAGCCGTCCTTTCACTGCTCTGGAAGCTACTCCTTTGCTAATCCTTTGTAAAACATGGACACACATTGCTATGTTTTGACAACCCCCAAAAAATTAATTTAGAACCAACGATAAAAGACTGTTCTGAATGTGCTGATGTACAGGTACGTGAATTTTATTGCAAAAAGTATGCTGTTCTCACAGCAGATACTCTGAATTGAGGAGGAAGGATTAACCACAGTGAAATCATTATTAGTTATGTGCACTTTCTTCCGGTCTATGGTACAACTAGGACCATTACAGAATTTTCTTCAGAAGCTAACATTTTTAGATAATGAACTATTTTTGAGTAAAGTATCTGCTTTACGTGAGTTTGATTTTATTTTTTTTTTTTTTGGGAGTGTGGGAGGGAATGCTGCGATTCCTTGTGGGGGATTAGAAATGTGGGTCAGACACTTGAACCAATTCCCACACACATACCTTCTTCCACCCATCCATAAATTTGGTTTTTGAAAAGTCACAATAGAGTTTTCTGAAATTTCTGAATTTATGTCTCATGTCCCTGTTCTAATGTAGAATGAGTCTCCCCAGCCAGTCCCTATCTCCCAGAAGTCTCTGAAGCCAAAAATGTTAGAGTGATGTCCTGTCCTCACTGCTAAAGGAGACTGCGGTGCATTGCAGGAGATGTAGTTTGACAGGAATGTTCAATCTATACAGGAGATCAGGAGCCAAGAAATACTTGAATACAGCTCCCACGGCTAAGCAGAGCTCTGAGCATCTCACTTAATCTACGGTGTGACCACTCCCCATCTGCAAATTGACATATACTTCCTTGTTTCACAAAGGCTTCAAGAGGATAAAAATCTGTGAAAGTTATGAGATTCTCAGATACTGTGATAAGTCCCAAGATAAACAAATGTTGAATGCAAAACAGCACCTTACATGGTACATATTCAAGGGCATGTGAAATGAATTAGAAAGATGAAGAGAAGGAGCAGAACAGTGAGAATGGGAAGAAGCAGAAGGGAGGAAGGATAGACGGTAACCATGCAGTTCAGGCAGCATGACTGGAAGCTACGGGAGAGTTACGCAGAGTCGTAGCACAGTTTGAGCTCATGTTGCAATCTTGCATCTAAAGCAAACTGAGTCAATGGCTTACTAAACTGAGGGTTTTTTGCAAAATTCGAATGTTGACATTTTCATGAAGTGGCCAAGAGTAACTCACAAAGAAGGGACCTTACTGTGTGCATTTAGAGCATGACTGGATATATTAAACTTAGGTTTTATTTAATATCTCACAATAGTGGGGTTTTTTTGGGGGGGCAATATAAGCAGGTTAAAAAAATTAATTTTCTGTACTATGCCCTATTTTCTCTGCCAGTAATATGAGGGGAGAGAGCAAGTCTGGATATATACACATGCACTTGCATAAATAAACAGGGAATAAGGCCATACATCCTTCCTTAGCTGCCCTTTCCCATCCGTTTTTTTGGGTGAGAGTGCATATTATGAAACTGTACTGCATACTGGGAACAGATTAATGGATTATTTTTCTGACAATGGAATAGGAAAGATTAAACATTCACTAATTAAAAAAAAAAACAATTGTTTTTTAGAACTGCAGGTTAAGCAATGTGGATAGATTAGGTAGAATAAACTGCTGCTGTTTTTCAAAGAACTGAAGAGTGTGGTCAATAAAGAAGAGGAAAAGTTATTTTGTGTTGAAAAAAGAGGTGACAAAATTGAGGGGAGAAAATGAGAAAAAGAGAAAGCTCTTAAGACAGTGATGTCTTAATGATGGTTTTACCTTCCTACTGGAATGGGTGCAAAGCCTGCTATTGGGATGAAGGGTATAGGTCCCTTTTGTTCCAGAACATATTGGATGAGATACATTCTGTGCAAAAGGAGATAACTCCCAGCTAAGCTTTCCAAAAAGGATTTAAGTGATGCGCAGTAATTTATACTGGCTTTTTACACTAGAGTTTGTCAAAATTGCCACAAGACTCCACTCGACTGCAGTGTAACAACAGTGACTGCAAATTAGGTGTACTGATGTTGCAAAACATCTTTCAGCAGCAAGGAGCCAAATGGCTTAATGCTAAATGGGAAAACCTGACACAAATAATTTCTTGTGGTTTGCTGAGGAATGTCTCAGCTTGGAGTCACTCTCAGGTATCTGGTGCTCATGGCATCTACACTGGGCTGCCTTAGCAGCAGATGAATAGTTCTGTATTTTTTCTTCTTTCCAGTGATACACTTTCTACTGAAAACAATGGATATTAAGAAATTAACTGGCTTAGGCGCTTCTCTGTGTCACAAACACAGAGGCATCTTCCTCATCACAAAATCCCAAATCTCATTGGTATTTATAATCTTCAGAAGCAAATTTTAAAACATTATTTAGCTGCTGTTTGAAATCCTTTTAGGCACCTCATCCGCATTTGTGTGTCTAGATACCATGTAAAATCTGACACTAGAAGCCTATGTGACACTTAGAACTGCAAGAATGTTGGATTTTTTATAGTTTGATTTCATGAAAACTATCATATTTTAAAATCCTAGAGTCATTAAGAAAACAAACAAAAAACAAACCAAACAACAATTGAAAATAGTGACAAAAGGGGAAGGTTAGACTTCGTGTTATACTTAGAAAATTCTTTCTGCCAGTCACCAAGGAAGGTAGATTTTGGGAGGCAAGTTTCTAAGTCCACTGAAATTGGTAGAAGTACCTCTTTTGATTTTAGTGGACTTCACATCACACCCTTCACTAAAGTATACTCTGACAGAATTACACACTCTCTTTACTGCATTTTATTTGAATGAAAGTGAAAACTAATGCAACTGTCAAGAGAAGAACAGCTAAAAATTAAACAGACCTGCTGAACAACTGATGAAGGAGATAATAGCTAAGTACCCAGAGGCATCTGAGAGGAAAAATGCAGATATTATTGGAATAAATGTGTTTAAAATAATGAAATGTATCAAAGGTATGTACAAGATGTCCAGAAAGGGTTCTGTTCATAGATAAATTCCAAAACACAATATTCTGGAATTTGTCATTGAAATCCTTCGATAGAGAAATTTATAGGTTCTAAATGGCGTGGTGTATTTTCTCATTACACGAAGGAAATACAATAAGAGATCTACCTTCCTATATTCTTAAGCAGGTTTTAGTTCAAGAAAAAGATTGGTATATAGAATTAAGTTAACCTCATGACTTACTTTCCCCACATCTGTTTTGCATAGTGGTTTTAACTGTAGGATTCTCCCCCCGTCCCCCACCTTCACTGCTGAAGCAGGCAGTGGGAGGTCACTGCCATCTACAGATTGGAGATAGTATCACTAATACTAGAGTAAATTGGAACAGTTTATCTCATGTTGGAACATTTTTCTCTCTTTGCCTTAAGCGCTTGCCTCCTCAACCTCTCCTCCCCCTTAAAAAAATCCCCACAAAGTCACCCAACACACAGTATTGTCTCTCTGGCACTCTGATCATAATCACCCTCAGTAAAGGAAAAGCCTAGTACTCTAAGGATCTTAGGAGCCCTGTAATGTTTTAAGTCAAACTTGAAAGGACAGATGAAAAAAAAAAAAAGAAATGGGATTCACAAATATGCTTTCCATTACCTAGTATATAGTTCAAAATCTAGTATAAATGTCAAAATTATAAATGGCTTCTTACAGATTTCTCAGATAGCAGCTGAGAAAAATAACAAACTGTGGACATCTGTATGGATGGATGGAATAAGTGGGTACCTGCTTTCCATGTATCAGTGCCTGGGTCAAATTTGCAAGATGATCTATCAGTAAAAACAAGCAAGTATGGCACTGTAGGAAGAGC
Source organism: Psophia crepitans (assembly GCA_013399095.1). Taxonomy (NCBI): domain Eukaryota; kingdom Metazoa; phylum Chordata; class Aves; order Gruiformes; family Psophiidae; genus Psophia; species Psophia crepitans. The sequence goes on along the minus strand of VWZZ01004901.1, from coordinate 789,034 downwards.
AGAGCTATAGTTTAAGATCAATTTAATTCCCTGTCTTTTATTTTCGTTTTTATTTCTTCCATATTCAGATAGAAGGTTTTTAATTGTAAGGAAAACTTTTATCAACCAAGTCAGACATTAAGGTTAACTATAATTCCATACAATTTCTAATGTGTTATACTTGACACAGTAAAGAAATTGATAGGTACAACCAAAAAAAAACCTAAGATGACATGACTGATGTCCCACTGCTGTATCTAAGTGTAGAATGGGGCTCACAGAAACTATTTTTGACTATGACTTGAGAATTTAAGTCTGCCAGAGATTACACAGCTGGAATTGCTAGGTGAAAAAAATAAGGGGTAAATTAATGAATAGAGTTAAAGCAATCTGTAACTGCAGGGGGTTTCAGCTACTGTCTGCCCAAATATTCTTCTTCATGCACTGCTTCTTATTTGCTTCCCCAGGTGAGAGAAATTCCCTGGCTTGTTTCCCCTGCTCTCTGTATATCATCCTAGCAGCCAGAATACAATTTTACTTTGATTTGGGAGTCCATTACACCATGATAATATGATTGCTTCAAGGAACATGTTCTGGTACGTACAACATGCTTTTACCTGTAGTAGCAACACCAAACAACTGTCAGTCTATTGCTGGAGAAATGCAAGCAATAAAAGCAACAGCTAATCTGGCCTCATCATAGGGAAGGAGAGATCTCCGACTCTGAAAAACTTTACCATCACTGTTTTGCAGGATCAGTTTCCTCTTCAAAATCTTGTGCCCACAGAATTGCAGAAGAATATATGCCTGGCTTCCTTAAAATCTTCTGATCTTTGAGTTTTCAAACCCCAGTTCATAAGAACAACTTTCAAAAAATACACGCTGAAAGTTTGGGCCCTGCTGAAGTCACCGGAAAAAGTCCTGTCAGCTTCAGTAAGATCAGAATTTCATTCATGGTATTGATTCAGCTGCTACCTTTAAATACAACGGTTTGCAGGTTGTTTCTACAGGAAGTCAACATCAGGTATGTTTATTATTTTAAACTACACAATTTCTTTAGAAAAGTAAATATCTGAGTACCTTTACATTGCAATGAGCAAGCTAGGAAGTCTGTCAGGAGACGTGTCTGTATTTCACACATTTTTAACTTATATTTAATTGAAATAGTTATCTGGTAACTACAGAATGAAAGCTGTGCTTTTTCCCCTCTCGCTCTCAAAGGGCGTTTCTGTACATAGCCAGAAGGTGGCATTCACGGTTAACTGTTAACAGAATTAATATAGGCTATTCGTTGCAATTGAGGAAGGGGAGAAAAAGGTTTCTTAGTATAGTGGCAGTTACTCAATTAACCATGATGCTTAAACTAATGCAATAAATTTGATTTATGTATTCTTTTTTTTTTTTTTTTTACAAGGAGTGGCAGAGTTATCCAGTAGTAGATATTAATCATCATGACAAGACAGCAGGGACCTGGCAAGTTGTATTCACCTTCCTGTAAAGTATTTGATAGCAAAAGTCCTTGTCTTCAGTTACGTCATTTTATTCCTCCAAATAAGCCAGTTTCCAGTAATTCTTTGACCAGTATAATACCCTCTGTTATCAGAACAGTTAGGAAATTCAAGAAAAAAATAATATTGAGTTTTATCCAGTCAATGAATCTTAATCAGATTTTTCAAAGTCTGATCATTCCCATTTGTGATCCAGTTGGTCTGTGGAGTATTGCCATATTTAACATCTGTGTCACATCATGCCTTTCCTGTTGCCTCATTGATCAACAGACAACATGTGATGATTCCCAGATGTTCAAACATGACAGATCCCAAAAGACCTATTAAATTACATTGAAAGCAAAACAACATCCATGCTGTAAAAGTTTTGTTAAAATCAGGTATGTCTGAATATTCACAAACTTGCTACAAGATATTGACTGATATTCAAATTGCTTTTAAACATCAGTCAAATTCTTTGAAATGTCCACACTGTGTATTATATAAGGACACTCTGTCACAGAGTTGATACGACTTTCTGTCCTGTAATATGAAGCAAGTTAAAATAGGATCAGGCATATATTTATACATGAAGAAGACAAACCACTGGATTTTTTTACTTTATTTTTTACTGTTTGTCTCCATCTATTACATACAGGCTGTGTTCTTTCAGATTTTTACTCCGATTTCTCACTGATTCTATATTTTTCCCTGATAAAGCTGAATAAATTATTAGAGAAGAAGCTTGTGCATTGCATTCTCTAAGCGAGGCAAGGCAGCAGGTCTTGTTCTTTGGTGTGTCCTTTTTCCACTGAAAAGGATTATTATAAGGACCAAGACTTACTAAGGTGATACTTCAAGCTTTGTTCCATAGCTGAAGAGCAGTTATGTGAAATTCTAGATTGGATTTCAAACAGTAAATGCGATCCAGTTTATGCCAGAGTGCCACTAATGGTACAGTAGTTTTAAGATGAAGATGAATAGCCTTTACACCTTCCTGAAGCTAGCGTTACTCTTCTAGCAATATTTCAATTTCAAGTTTTGTGCCAGCTGTGGCATTGTCAACAATGAGAATGTCATCATTTTCTGATGATCACAGGCAGCTGTGCAGAAAATTGGGAGCTCTGTTTTGTCATAGAAATCAGGTGTGGGTTTTTTTTAAAGTCCGAGCAGCATTTCTGCACGTGACCACATGGACTCGTTTTAAGTTACAGTTTATTTTGCCTTACTCTTTGATACGAAGGAACACAGCTACTTTAGAAAAGCCAGTAAAAAGAGGGATGTTCCTTATGTGGTTATTTCTGATACAACAAGTCTTGTTTTTCTCTTAAACTAAATAAGTTTTCAAAATATGTTGATTTTTCTTTCCCAGAAAAGAAGTTAAGAAATTTTGGTTTAGAAGTGGCTACATATTTCTTTTTGGCGTTTTCCAAGAGAATAGCTTTTTTTCCTTTTTTTTTTCTTAGCCTTAGTGAAAAAAAAATCGTGGGTCCATTTCACAACCCAGCCTTTTCTCACGGATTTTGCCACTGTGCCTCCATGAAGAGGCTCCACTTGGGAACAACCTGCTGCAGTTGCCCCTCGCTGGCTGGGCTCCTGGTTAGACTGCATCGCCCACAGTGCCATACGCTACTCCCCTGACCAAACCCACGTGGAGACACACCCACCTTGGCACGCACGTGGCCGCACATCGTTAGAGGAGATTAGTCCCTTGAGGGAATACGGCCCAAAAGGGACGATCAAGCAGCCAAACCAGGTGCTTGTGTGAAGTAATGCTGCTGTACTGAAAATGAAGAGATTTGAGATTGAAATTATGTTTTTTGTGATTTGGTCAGAAAACAGAAATGTTTCCATTTAGGACAAACAGACCTACCTGAAGGAAAACACTTTTTTTTTCAGTCGTTTATCAAGTTAGAAATCTCAAGCACGGGGGAAATAAAAGTGCTCAGGGTATCCAGGATTAGCACTCACTAATACTCTATTATTTCCAGATTTGTCTCCACTGTGGAGTAATTTCGGACATTCACAACTTCATTCTAATTTACATTTGTAGCTCGTTTTTGTTGAACAGCCCTAAGTTGTCTGTGAGCACTGAATGCCTAGCTATGTGTTAATGGTAAACATTTTTTTTTTGCTGCTACAGAAACAACATAGACACCTAACAGTTACAAGGTCTCCAAGTAGGAACGGTTCAGGAGTCCAGCCACCTAGTATAATCTGCAAGGTTAGCATTGCAAAATTTTTATAAACTGCAGTGAGACAGAGCTGCATATGCAAAAAATAGATTGTTGAGTTCAAAATTAGAGTACCTACTTAGAGTATACACATATGTAACTTTAAAAAATATCTATATCTAGAGTTTGAGTTCATGTACAATGTTTGTATGTCTTTTTAAAAGAAACATGTAATTAGAACCATATTTATTAATTAACGGCCTAACAAGGCTAAGGAGCTTTTGTTTTGTTGTTGGCACTTGCAGAACAACCACCAGAGATTTAGGAAAGTGAGTGAGGATGGAAGGTATCTGCAGGATCATGGAGAAGCATATGGAATACAAGCACAGGAAGGAGAAAAGAAGAGAAGCAAAGATCTGGATAATGGTAAAGCAACACATGGAAAGTCAACTTGAGAAGAACAATCACATACGCCAAAAATAATTCACTAGCTACATTTAGTTAGAAGATCTGGGGAGCAGACATAAGCATCCTAAACAAATGAAGTAGGTTAGCCAGAGTGTCTACCGGCCCCAGGGTCGCATATTCCTGCTCTAACTGCCAGCAGCATCCATGTGGAATGGGGAGCTTTCCAAGTTCTGGCCAGCACTGGCTGTGTAAAGACAACTGTCTGTTCTTTTCCCTTTCGTATGAAATGTATACTGCAATGCAAATACGTGTCAGAAATACCTGAACTAGTTTATCTGCACAGAAAGCGCTATAATATGCAGAATCATTGCTTATGTTCTAGAAGCAAAACCGTAGTGTTAGCCTGCTCCTGCACATGAGCGTGTTTTCATATCACCAACTTTTTAAAAATGTAATTTAAAATAATTGTTTCATGTAAGTATATAGAAAGGGTACTAAAACCAGCTCAAGAGATGTCCTTACTGGCTTGGGCATTATTTGTGGAAGAATTCTCTTTGTTATTGGGCTGTTTTGCTGTTGGCATTGTTTCCCCAGCGTCAGCTCCCAGGTTTGTCCTGCAGTGTCAAATCTGGGAGCTGACACCAGAAAAACAATGAAATGGATTAAATTTGGAAACAATTTCATCCAGTGTTGTAGTCATTTGAATTTCACTCTGGAATACTATGTTGTATATTACTTCATTTACTTGGTTCGATACTCAAGTATCACTGTCAATTCAGTTTAGTATTCCCCTTTTTTTCTAGAATTGTGTAACCAGATGAACTCCCATCTTTTGAGAAAAACACACAACCTTATATCTGAGCCTGCTTTATTCTTAAATCTTTCTACCAGTTTGTTCTTGGATATTGGCCAACTGTTCCTTCAAATGGCATAATTTTCCTGGAGGATCACCTTTTCAGAATGCTTATTTTCTAAGCACTAGTTTTCAAATATATTCTTTTCCTGTGACCAAAAAAACTACAGTCTATGACCACAGTTTTGACAATTAACATGAAAAACTAACCAGGCTATCTGCACTGTCATTAAATATGTATAGTGCTTATGGACCACTATCGCATCTGTGTCTGAGAGTCTTGCTCTCCTCTGTTTGTCTAACTGTTCACCCCTTACCTCCTATTCAGCATAGTGCTGTGGATGTACCATTTCTGATAAAGCAATTTTGTTTTCAAGCTGAAAGCCACAAAAGCCTGTAGAAATGTAAAGGTTTGGGATTTTTTTTCTTTGTGTGTTTTGGGTTGAATTTTTTGAATTTGAAGTTAGAATCATACAATCATAGAATGGTTTGGGTTGGAAGGGGCCACAAGGATCGTCTAGTTCCAACCCCCCTGCCATGGGCAGGGACACCCCCCACTAGCCCAGGTTGCCTAAAGCCCCATCCAACCTGGCCTTGAACACTTCCAGGGATGGGGCCTCCACAACTTCTCTAGGCAACCTGTGCCAGTGCCTCACCCCCCTCACAGTATAGAATTTCTTTCTAATGTCCAATTTAAATCTCCCCTCTTTCAGTTTAAACCCATTACCCCTTGTCCTGTCACTACACTCCCTAATAAATAGTCCCTCGCCAGCTTTCCTGTAGGTCCCTTTTAAAGGTGTTGGAAGGCTGCAATTAGGTCTCCCCAAAGCCTTCTCTTCTCCAGGCTGAACAAGCCCAGCTTTCTCAGCCTGTCCTCATAGGAGAGGTGCTCCAGCCCTCTGACCAGCTTTGTGTCCCTCATCTGGGCTTGCTCCAGCAGCTCCATGTCTTTCCTGTACTGAGGATTCCAGAGCTGGATGCAGTACTGCAGGTGGGGTCTCACAAGAGCGGAGTACAGGGGGAGAATCTCCTCCCTCGCCCTGCTGGCCACACTATTTCCGATGCAGCCCAGGACACCGTTGGCTTTCTGGGCTGCCAGCGTTATACAAGTTGCTAATCTCTAATGTAGCTACAGATTAAAAACTTCTTTATGGGTCTCTCATAGGTTTCTCTCGATGACCTTGGTCATGGTAAGCTATGACGTGGTTACTCAATAGGCTGGTTTCCCTTGCAGTTACTCTTGTTCTGGATTAGGTGAGTGTATCCAAACTTTCCTTCTAATGCCATGTGTAGAAATCTATTGCAAGGTAAGCTGATGCACAGTAACTTTTTTTGAATATTTAAGCCTTAAGGAATAAATAAGTGCTTTACCTAGGTAGTGATTGTGGCCCAGAATCAAATCCAACGGAATTTCATCACAAACTCATCTTTCCTCCTCCTTTTGATGTTTTGTTTTGTGGCAGTAACTACCAAAGACCCAGATCATATTTCACAGACAGAATTCTCATTATTTTTAAGAGACTCTCAAGCAAACGTGGATTTAGTTGGCTTCAAATTCCAAGTAGTTTCAACTGCTAAGATGCCTCTGGAACATTTTTAAAATATTTCTAGTTTTCATTCTGCTGAAAACCTAATACTTCTTATGGCTGCTATTGCAATTTCAGCTCTTACAGGTAAAGTAAAATGAAAGGTTCATGGAAAAACAAATGCTTATAAGGTTGTTTGCCACATCTTCAGATTGAGTTTCTGCTGACTGTTTTTTACATCGTAGTGGCCACACTGAAATCCAAGTGAATTACAAATTCATCTGTTTATCCAAGTATCTATCTTATTTGAATTTCACAGGACCAATTTTCAAGCCCAGTCCTCCCATATAAATAGCCAGTGCATATTTTCTAGTCACTGCCCTGATTTGAGCCCCGTTAGGGTTTCTTAGTTTGTATAAATTTCATCTCTGATTCAATAACGTGTTGGAGCCATCACATGTTGTTCTCATGCACTTTGAGATTTCCTGAGTAACGGGACTGCAATTGTTGTTTCAATATCCAAACATCTAGAACTTTTGCCCCGAAGGCCCCCTCTTTCCCAGACTGTGAAACATTTTTCACTGTGCCCATGGAGTGCTATGCCCTGGCCTGTCTTCTGCTTGTAATGGTTATTTTTAATAGAAGCTTTTTTTCCATCATGTCAGCACTTATCTGAACCACTTCCCATAGTTTTTGCATAGTTTTGTTTCTAATTTCCCTCATTTTACAGACTGAATTAGTAACTTTTTGTAAAATTTAAGGAGCATTATCCGAGAAATCACAACTCCTTTTTTCCATTAGATGGAATGATTCCTGTGATTATAAAGCTCTTAGATATTGCTTACCCAGCATATATTACTGGCTACAGGCTGTAAATTCGGCTTATATCTGAACTGAATACCAGTCTTCTTTTCAGGGTGTCTCTACCAAATCATTAACACCTGGACCACGCAAGTTGGCTCACTAATTAGGTTTTCACCTTGTCTGTATCACTGAGCAATTAGGCTACGCAGTTGAATTTCCACAGGGCATTTCCCACTTGCAAAGTCTTGTACCATTTCAGCAGAGGCAACGCGGCTGCTACCCTCGGGTTCCAAGCAGGAAAAAAAAAAAAAGGAAGCTGCAGACATACAGCCTTACTTAAGTTCTTTATCTAATCCAGTTTTACAGCTAACAGCCACAGTGGCTCCATAATCCATCAATTCCACTCCACATCAACTTATTTGAAACTCCTTTCTTTGCTTCTGGTCCACCCTCTCTTAAAGCCGAAGATTAGCCAAAGCCGTCCCTCCTTAATTCCATGGTACGCTAAGAGGTTGCTTTAATGCCTTTTACAGAACTCCAATTTCTTGTTTTCTCACCCGAGATCTCTACAAACGCGTCGCTAATTTAAGCCGTACCCAGTTTGCCCTGGACAGTTAACTTCTTGCTGCCTGTTTCCATTAGGAGGAGAAATGGGCGCTGCAATCGAGTGCCTGTGGTGCAATACTTGTGACGAGGCTGAAACTGCGCTTTCCCTAGGCACAGGTAGCACTGGAGAGCGTGGGGATTGCAGCTCTCCTTCAAACACTACTCAGTCCAAACACCTGAAAGGACTTCAGCTCACAGTTCGTCTTCTAGAGCAAATGGGGATGGTGCTACCATCTTTGCTCCCTCTTTTGTCTCTCCTGCCTCTCCTGCGCAGACTGACCTTTGTCAAGCAGTAGCCGTAGGAGTTCCTTACCGCCTGAATACGTCTGTCTCTGCTCTTGGTTTCACAGTGGTGCGTAAGTATTTCCAACAGGTGGGACAGGCGTTCCTTTCTCCCAATTTGTAACATGACAATTACTCTGAAAGCTCCTTGTATTTGTTGCCATTGTCCTCTTTGCCGTTATAAAGAAGTAACTGTAACGCACTCTGGAGATGCCGTTCTCCCCCAACCCAATAAAAATGCAGTAAGTGTAACAGCGAGCAGCACCGAGAGCCCTGCTGCAGGCAGCAAACCTTCTCTCTAAACTGCCTCCCAGGTCCGTGCGTAGGATTCGGCGGAATCATAACTCCCAAAGGATCTCACAGCCAGGAGGGAGCGGCATATCACAGGGCATGCCTTCCAAGGGCCTTGCCCGTGCAGGCACAGCCACATCTCATGTTCGTATCAGCCCCTTGCTGACACGCAGCCGTATTTAAGCGAACAAGCTGCTCTTCCAGCCCTGGCATCTCTTGGCTCCTCGGAGAGGGAGGCGGGTGGTGGGAGATGGTGCCTTCCTGAGGCTCCAGCAGCGTAACGCAGCTGCGGGGTCGAACTACCGAGGGGGTTTTGTTTTGATGTACTGCACCAACCGGTTGTGTTCTGGACCACTGCAAGAGCTTCCAGGTGTTAAAAGCTACGCTGTAATCATGGTGTATCATAACAGACCCGAGGGGAATGAGCTCAGCTAGGGATGCCTCATGGAAACACAAGACCCATAAAGAGAAAATTGGAGCCTTATCAAAAATAAGACGAGTTAGAAGAAATCGGAGAGCTAACGGTTAGGCCTTCTGGTGCTTAAGTCAGCACCGTGCAGCAGGGAGGATGCCCCACCCCGGCCCCCGGGGCTCCTGCCGCCGGCAGGGACCGGCCCCCGCCGCAGCCCGCCCGCTCCTCCCTCCCCGCCGTCTCCATGCGACATCGCGGCGTGGGCGTCTTCGAGCGCTCTCGTTTGCATAGCCCCGCGAGCGGCCAATGGGCAGGCGGCCCTGGCTCTGTCATTTGCATGGGCCCGGGCGGTGGCCAATGGGGTGGCAGCCGCCGAGCCCGCTTGGAAGGCGATGTTTCCATCCGCGCGGGGCGGCGGGGCCGTAGGTGCGGGTGACACA